>JAAQRG010056428.1:0-10969 GCA_011634625.1 Babylonia areolata | reverse complement strand
TATATATATATATATATATATATATATATATATATATATATATATATATATATATATATATATATATATATATAATTTTTTTTTTTATTGCTGTATGAATTTTACTGCTTTGATTATTGCAACGAAAATTTCCACTGGGGCGGTGATGACCCTTGTTCCATTTTGAAGTTTATATTCCGCTGAAATGACGACGAACGGAGTTGGAAAATCTGGCCCACTCCTGTCGAGTTGTTACTTCTCCCTTTTCTCTTGCCTCGTCGTCATCACTCGCTTGTTTGGAGAACCTGGAAAACGTGAGAACTCACGCGCTCCGACCTGCTTCACTGAGCAATGTTCTGAATTTTAAAACCAGGCCTGTGCTGTGGCTGTGTACTCGAAGCTTTCCTACGAAGTTGCCGAAAGTGTACCTCTTTAGTTTGCCTTACGCAGCCTGGGACTGGCTAGCTCGGAAGGGCGCAAAGTGAAGGTGCAGTAGCCTGCCAGTAAAACCCGCTAATTTTGTATTTATATTTTGTCTTTTTTTGTCACAATAGATTTCTCTGTGTGAAATTCGGGTTGCTTTCCCCAGGGAGAGCGCGTCGCTACACTGAGAGTGCCACCCATTTTTTTTTTGTATTTTTTTTCCTGCGTGCAGTGTTATTTGTTTTTCATGTCGAAGTGGAATTTTTTTACAGAATTTTGCCAGGAACAACCCTTTTGTTGCCGCGTGTTCTTTTACGTGCGCTAAGTGCATGCTGCACACGGGACCTCGGTTTATCGTCTCATCCGAATGACTAGCGTCCAGATCACCACTCAAGGTCTAGTGGAGGGGGAGAAAATATCGGCGGCTGAGCCGTGATTCGAACCAGCACGCTCAGATTCTCTCGCTTCCTAGGCAGACGCGTTACCTCTAGGCCATCACTCCACGTAGAGTAGTTATCCCTGATGGGTTTTTATTCCCACTGTCTAGATCCTTTTCTTTCTATTTTAAAACTTGTTTCACAGATCGACGCAATCACCGTAAAAGCGGCAGAGTAATGATCTTGGTGACTGTGGCCGTCACATGGATTAAGATGATCTCCCATACACAGCCACACCCAGATTCGTGTGTCGCAGTCTCACTCTCAGCGCCGACGGTCCACAGGGAACTATCGACATTAGGTCGCCAGTAGACCACTCACCAGTGGAGACCCTTCACTGCTGGCGAGTGCACTTTGTGCTCGGTGGTGCCTGTACGCTACCAATAAACCCCCTATTGACGACAATAATAGCTTTGTCGCGATGTCGGGCTTGAGCGAGCGCCTCTTCCAGTTGTTTTAACGTCATACCAGAAATTTTGTTATGGTTTTTCGAAAGTAGCATTTAAAGACGTACATACGTGTGTGCGTGCAGGTATCGCAAGTACCGGTTGCGGTGTGCGTCGTGCTGGCACATCCCCCGGAAGGACAACAAGGTGTTCCCTGCCTGCTCCCAGTGCGGAGGGATGCTTCGCTTCTCCCAGACCAGGAAGTGCTGAACCTTTCCTTCCCACCTCCCAGTTGGTGTGGCGGGGCCGTCTCTGGAGGCGAGAGCGGGGCGGTAGCGCGCGTGAGTTAGTACACGCACATGTGTACTGGTATTTTTCGTTAGGAACATTTTAATCCATCCCTTATAAAAAAAGCAACAAGAACATACACCACACACACACACACACACACACGCACACACACGCACACACAGGGCCTGTTAGCTCTACTCTTGGTTGATTGCTCTTTGTGTGAGTGTGCGTGTGTGTGTGTGTAGCGATTTCCCACAAACAGATGTTCTTGCTTCGATGCTCCCATGGGGTCACTGGACCCTTTATTATTATTATTATTATTATTATTTTTTTTTTAATGATGGATCAGTTATGAATGGTCACCATCTTCCGTCTTGGTAGATAGGTCTTGGATGGAACGACTCGAACACTAACGGGCAATGGTTTCAGGGACTGAAGGTTTCCACAGATGTTTGCTTGCCTGGCTCTTTTACTTATGCCTAGTCACTGTTTTAATTCATGGTCGGGTCGAAACAAAAACATTTTCCTAGCGATTTAAAATGCAACGGAGCTTTTGTTTGAGACTTTGCGTTTGAGGTTCAACAATGTTTTTTTCCCCAGTCTTTATCCGTTTACTTGTTGACACGTTTTATTATATATATAAAAAAAAAAAAAATCGCTTCACCGTCGAAACCGTCTAATTCTAATACAGTTTGACTGCAAACCGGTTAATTCCAATACAGTTTGACAGCAAACCGTTTAGTTATGATACAGTTTGACAAGTGAAACTTCTTTCTATGACAGTTTCACGACTTGAACCAAATGAAGACACGTGTAACCTCAGAGCTTGCCGAATGACCGACCTTGACCGACGTGACAGTGAGGGAACCAGGTGGCCCGAGTTGTAATATCTGACTATGTTGGACGTGATTTAGACCCTGAACTTAATAACACGGAACTTCAAAATAAATTGTACCGATGATCACGTGCTCTCATGACCATGACCTCTCCTTGAAGGCCAGATACGAAAAAAGCATCGAAATGGAATTTTTATATGTTTTTCATACCCAAATAAAAAAACCAGGTTGTGTACAATTTGGATTATGGAAGCACAGTGCATTCCGAATGACAATAGAGGACTGTTTTTCAATCACGGTTCAAAATGGGTGTTGGATTTGTCAAGATAGCTTGATTTTAGATTCAGAAGTTAGTTAAAAAACCATCGGGTATAAGGAAAGGTTTGTGCTTATTTCTCTGGGACTGTTTGACAGACGTGCGCGTGGTTGAGTGTGAGTTATTGAGGATGATGTGTGTGTGTGAGTGCGCGTTTATGCGCGAGCATGTATGTGCATGTGTATGAATGTGTGTTTGTGCACACATAAACGTGCATGTGTCTGTCTGTGTGCGTTACCTGCAATTTAATGAAAATCGCTAATTATTTGAAACAATGAATGTTCAGTGTCAAAATCGTTTAGGAGTGGTCATTTTCAACTTGACCACGTCCCCACACGGCTGACCTTGTGTGAATGTGAACGTCGGACCAGACCATGGGGAGATAATTCACATAGACCAGACCATGGGGAGATAATTCACATAGACCAGACCATGGGGAGATTGTTCACTTAATTTTGGGGGTGGGGGCAAGCTGCGATAGGCGATAATCATAACTGGAAGTAGTGGAAGTCGGACGAGGTTCGTGATTGTGTCGTTTTGGTTCCTGTTGAAGTGAGAGTTTCTGCCCCTTTTTCCTTGAGAAATATTGAGAAATGACAGTTTGTCGTCGGTTCTTGAACGTGCACAAAGGTCATGGAGCATCAGTATGATCTCCAGCCATTGTTACATCCAAATACTGAAACACATAGTGCAGATGATCCTGCGGGTATACTTGGAACTTATCCAACACGGCATTGTGAGTTGGGGGAGTGAGAGAAGCAAATCTGTTGGGAACTTGCTATCGCAGACAAAAACTAGCGATAACATTGTACATAATATAACCTGTTGACGGCTGTTACCACGTGTCAGTGTTGCTACGTGAAGCATTGGATTAGAAAAAATGTCGGTGTCTGTCAACTTCCTTTGTTTTGTACATTGGCCTTGTGTGAAGTTTACATTTTTCCTGGACACAATTTTCATATGAATTAAACACACGGCATAAACATGTCTGGTGTTTGGTACAAATAATGCAATGTGACTTTGTTGCTGGAACTTGAGGATTTGTTTAAAATGTTGAGTTCGACATATGATTTTTTTCATCTTTGGAGATACGACGTGATATGATTTTGTACAGTGTTGGGGTGCATATTTTTATTTACATCCTTAACTGTCTTTGGAACTATGTTCAGCATTGAAAAATGATACCCAGTTTGCTCGTAACACGAGAGAAGTATGCATGATGCTAATTGTTGTGACGTTTTCGAAAATCTTGGAGTTCGGTTTTTAGTTGTTGCTGTGTTTATCATTGTAGATGTCAGGCATTTGAATGTTCTTTTATGTGCACTGCTGAAGAAAGAGTTTGCGTTATTGTTGTCAGTCAGTATAACAATAAATAAGAGTTCTTCTCACCTTTCTTCAGGTGCGTTCACGTTTCATCAGCCCTTAAGATATAGTGGTTTATTTTTTTTGTAATGAGCCGTGCCTCATAAATGTAATAACTGGGTTATAACATTATGTGTTTATATTCTTTACCCAGAGTAATGTTAGTTTATTTGTGTGAACCATTGTTTTTCAATAGATTTTGAAATCCACTATGAGAATTGAAAAACAATAAGATTGCATTACACACCTGGGAGCCCTCCCTCTCTCTTTCGCCCTTTGTGTTTTGGGAACTAGAATGAAATATCTGGTGTTTTTATAAAATGTTTAGAGGACAGGAATCCCTTTGTCGTCACCGATTAAAGTGTGTTTAGAGCGTTTTGAATCAACCCACTTGTAAATATTTCTTTTTGGCGTAATTCACTTGATCATACAGCATTCATTTCCTTTGGTTTCATAGTCCAAACAGGGCATCGATTAGTTTTCTTTTTACCAAAAAAGAATGAAATGTTTCCTGTGAAAAAAAAACCCAACAGTTTGCAATGGTTTGTTGTAAATAGTCTGCTCGACCTGATTTTTGTGATAACTGTAGTTTTCCTTGTTGATAAAAAGTCACACAGGCAGAGCAAATAATTACCGTTGTTTACGTAACTATGACGCAAGTAAATGACACACTTTCGGTGACAGAATTTGTGCTATATATCATAGGTCACAGTCGTTCTTTATACCATTTCATAATTACGCCCAGGTTTTCCAGTCGAAAGGCTGACTTTAAAAAAAAAAAAAATTTTTGAGGGGGATGTGTGTGCTCTGATTTTTTTTTAATGTTTTTGTTACAAATTACATTCTGATTGAAGGAAGTTTTGAACTGGTTTTTCATGTTTCCAGCGGTTTGCATTGGTCAGTAATATGGTCGGACCATAAGCATTTTCCTTTTCATAAAGGCGAAATAGTATGTCGACAGCAGCTCAAGCAGTTGCTTCCCGTCTGCTCGAGACCCTCTGTGTGGCACACGGGTACATTGTGAAAAGAAAGAAGAAAACCGCAGAAGAACAAATGTTGGAAACGGACTTTCCCAAAGGTACGAATTGTGCAGGATACTCTGGAGGGATCGAGGACGTTCTGTTGGATATTGTTCAGGATACTGTGGAGGAATCTAGGACGTTCTGTTGGATATTGTTCAGGATACTGGAGGAATCTAGGACGTTCTATTGGATATTGTTCAGGATACTGGAGGAATGTAGGACGTTCTGTTGGATATTGTCCAGGATACTCTGGAGGAATCTAGGACGTTCTGTTGGATATTGTTCATGATACTCTGGAGGAATCGAGGACGTTCTGTTGGATATTGTTCATGATACTCTGGAGGAATCTAGGACGTTCTGTTGGATATTGTCCAGGATACTGTGGAGGAATCAAGGACGTTCTGTTGGATATTGTTCAGGATACTCTGGAGGAATCTAGGACGTTCTGTTGGATATTGTTCAGGATACTCTGGAGGAATCAAGGACGTTCTGTTGGATATTGTTCAGGATACTCTGGAGGAATCTAGGACGTTCTGTTGGATATTGTCCAGGATACTCTGGAGGAATCGAGGACGTTCTGTTGGATATTGTCCAGGATACTGTGGAGGAATGGAGGACGTTCTGTTGGATATTGTCCAGGATACTCTGGAGGAATCGAGGACGTTCTGTTGGATATTGTTCAGGATACTCTGGAGGAATCTAGGACGTTCCGTTGGATATTGTTCAGGATACTGGAGGAATGGAGGACGTTCTGTTGGATATTGTTCAGGATACTGTGGAGGAATCTAGGACGTTCTGTTGGATATTGTTCAGGATCTAGGACGTTCTGTTGGATATTGTTCAGGATACTCTGGAGGAATCGAGGACGTTCTGTTGGATATTGTTCAGGATACTGTGGAGGAATCTAGGACGTTCTGTTGGATATTGTTCAGGATCTAGGACGTTCTGTTGGATATTGTTCAGGATACTGGAGGAATCGAGGACGTTCTGTTGGATATTGTTCAGGATACTCTGGAGGAATCGAGGACGTTCTGTTGGATATTGTTCAAGATACTGGAGGAATCTAGGACGTTCTGTTGGATATTGTTCAGGATCTAGGACGTTCTGTTGGATATTGTTCAGGATACTCTGAAGGAATCGAGGACGTTCTGTTGGATATTGTTCAGGATACTGGAGGAATCTAGGACGTTCTGTTGGATATTGTCCAGGATACTGTGGAGGAATGGAGGACGTTCTGTTAGATATTGTTCAGGATACTCTGGAGGAATCTAGGACGTTCTGTTGGATATTGTCCAGGATACTCTGGAGGAATCGAGGACGTTCTGTTGGATATTGTTCAGGATACTGGAGGAATGGAGGACGTTCTGTTGGATATTGTCCAGGATACTGTGGAGGAATCGAGGACGTTCTGTTGGATATTGTTCAGGATACTGGAGGAATGGAGGACGTTCTGTTGGATATTGTCCAGGATACTGTGGAGGAATCGAGGACGTTCTGTTGGATATTGTTCAGGATACTGGAGGAATGGAGGACGTTCTGTTGGATATTGTCCAGGATACTGTGGAGGAATCGAGGACGTTCTGTTGGATATTGTTCAGGATACTGGAGGAATGGAGGACGTTCTGTTGGATATTGTCCAGGATACTGTGGAGGAATCTAGGACGTTCTGTGGGATATTGTCCAGGATACTGTGGAGGAATCGAGGACGTTCTGTTGGATATTGTTCAGGATACTGGAGGAATCTAGGACGTTCTGTTGGATATTGTTCAGGATACTCTGGAAGAATCGAGGACGTTCTGTTGGATATTGTTCAGGATACTCTGGAAGAATCGAGGACGTTCTGTTGGATATTGTCCAGGATACTGGAGGAATCTAGGACGTTCTGTTGGTTATTGTCCAGGATACTGTGGAGGAATCGAGGACGTTCTGTTGGATATTGTCCAGGATACTGTGGAGGAATGGAGGACGTTCTGTTGGATATTGTCCAGGATACTCTGGAGGAATCGAGGACGTTCTGTGCATGGCTGTTCAACAAAACCAACCCATCGAAAACGTACGATGAATGTTAATCGGTGTTGAAGTGGTCGGTGTCGACAACAGTGCGCTGATCAAAGTGCTTTACCAGTGTGAAGAAAGCACAAACCATTAAAACGAAACAAAACACACACACACCAACACACACACTCACACACACACACACACACACACACACACACACACACACACACACACACACACACACACACACACACACACACACGCGCGCGCACGCGCGCGCGTGCACAGACGAAACTGTCCAAATTCTTATTTGGCTCACCAGCGCATTGGGTTTATGTGTAGATCAGGCGTCTACTCCTTTATTTAATTTTTCAGGCATATGTGGTGTAGCGTATATGGATCAGTTCGCACGTTTTGGCATTTCCTTGAAACTGATGTTCCAGTTCTGTTGAGTTGTCGGAGGTAGTTATTTCAGTTCATCTTATTTTTCTGGCGTTGTAAGTGACAGACGCCCTCACTTCTGTCCGCTTTCTTGTTCGTTTTTGCACATCTGTCTCGTTGCCTTTCTCTGAAGTTCACTCACATGCACATGGCTGTCCCGACGTGTCCGTCTCGGTATCGCTGGGCTGCTGTGGGAACTGCTGCAGTGGGACCCGTGTGCTGTGAGATGGTGCACCTTGGTTGGGGACCAGTGTTGTCTGCCAACGTGGTCGTTGTGTTCACTCTGTGTGTGTACCAGATGCGTGTTTGTATTCTTTCCTTTACCCAGAAACTGGTGAATGAAATCGTCCGGCGCCTTCGGTGTAGCCTCGGTTTTGTCTGTTTTATTTTGTCTTAACTCACTCAGTACGGCCAGTCCTCTCTTCTCCTCTACACAGACCCCTCGGATGTCCAGTGGGTGTCTGACTGACCCAACCTTCAGCTTCCGTCGTCAGAATTGTGGTATTCTTTGTCAACATTCACCTCTTCAGTATAAGAGCCTTCCGCTTGCAATAATTTGATGATGGTAATTGGGGTGAAACGCTGTTAACGTCGTCTCTTTCGCCGTTCGTATGGAGAGAGTTAAACAGCTTTGTCAAACATGTCAGTGGACAGGATGTTACTTGCAAGATGGCGAGGAACGATCTGTGTGGCTCAGTTTTAGGTTGTGGGTGATGGTGTCAGGGTGCTTTATGTGTTGATAGGGACACAGCGGTCTGCTGCAGTGTGGGGGCAGGGTCAATGAGAGTGTTGCATGTAGAAGATGAATTCAGGTCAGTGCCGCAGTGAGAGGGAAACGCGATAACTCTGCATTAGCTCTGTGACAAGTTCATGTGGTTAAAAACAAGGAGGGGGAGAATCATTGGACCCTAACAACAAAACAGTTAGCAGTTTGGTAAAGTTTTTTTTTGTTGGGTATGCACTTGTTATCATGACAGTTTGATGATATCACAGTGTGTTCGATGAATTGAAGCATCCACTGGATTAGTCGTCTAGAATCACGTTTTATGGCTCATTATTTATTTATTTTTTCATTTTTTTGATGTGGCCAGTTTTTCAAACGAAAAGGGGGAAGAAAGTGTATGGCTTGATATTTTTCTTGTGGGACAAAATTTGAGTCTGAAATGAATTACTGTGGAATGTATACGCGAGCTCTGGAGTACACGTTATATCGATAGTACGAGTGCATTACTTATGATGGAAGATTTGAAGTTGAAATGGTAGCTCTTGAATAGTGGATAGTATTTTTAGGTTGGCCCACATGGAAGTTGAAATGAGTGAAGTTGGATTTTAGACATTATTCAGGGTGCCCACGTCGAAAAGGATCATTCTGGAAGTTCGAGGACCAATCTTGGAGAGAGTGCAGCGGCATCAAGAGACTGGTCAGAATGTGGATGCGAAAGTGGCCACATGTGTAATTAACCTGTCCACATGGATATTGGGTTCCTGATGTACGTTTCTTTCATTTTTATTGTCTTTACATGCATTTACTTATTTATTTTGTTTGTTTAAATGTCATTTTTTTGGTTAACGATTTATACAAACCTAGGATTGGCTGTCAATGTCTGACCAACGCGTTGGGATTATGCGTAGGTCAGGCATGGGCCTTTTCCCCACATGGTTTAGCGTATATGGGCCGGTCTGCACGCTTTGACACCACCTTGATGTTGAACTCTTATGTTGGGATCGAATGTTCAGATTGTTGTATGTAATGGCTTTGTAATATGGTTGTTCCAACTAAAAGATTCAGTGATTTATGTTAGATCATAAGAGCTGCCAAACGGGAGTTGTGATGAATCGTATTTGTGACATTATCGGAGTGGTTGGATTGTTGTCTTCAATTACTGGAGCCTGGTCTGCAAAATTGGCGTCCCAACTCAGTGTTTTGTAGCTGAAGTTAGAACGCAGATGTCAATTTCGATGACCTCAAAAAGTTGAAAAGACCGTTTACATGATATTGTCTGCATGTCTGTTTTTTGCGTCGTGGTCCTAAGAAGAAAGGGTGAGTTGGAGAATCGTGTGTAACATTGTTACCTAAGCATCTTTGTCCTGTTCACTTTTGAATTAAAAGAAAATCTAAGGTGAATTTTGATATATTGAATTCAAAACTTAAACAGGAAATCTTACGAAACTTGATAGTTTTCTTGCTGTTCGACGTTAACATTACATAAGGATTTTTTGTCATGTTAAGTTTTCAATTAGAAAGTAGTGATAATTTTGAAATAAGTTTTAAGATATTTGATGCAAAATTTAACCGAAAGGATATTTAACACTTAGCTCAAAAGTTTTAATTCAAGAAAGAAAGAACATAAATTTCGCATAATGTTGAATAGCAAGCAAATTGTCTGGTTGCGTTTATTAACTTTATGATAATTATTATGGCTGTGTATAGTTACAGTCAAGTGGTGCTTTTTAAATGCTTTATTTTGTGCTTCAAGAACGAGAAAGCATGTCTCCAGTGTTGAATGATTAAAAGCAAAATGGTGGTTTTGGGTATTCATTACACGGGGTGCTTGGAATACACGTGAGACACGTGTTCATTAATGCTGGAGTGAGCGCTTGTTTACTGTGAATTTTACAGTTTGTTTTACAGTTTGAGGCCTGTCATGCTAGCGCACAGCTTATATCACAGATTGACATAAGCTTACAGCTGGGCCAACAGCAGTGTGAGAGCTGTATGATCAATGGTTTCTCCATTGCAATGAGAAGTGTTACAGCTTAGTCTTTTGTGAAGGACTATGACTCTCAAACTAGGAGGCAAGATTGCACCAGCACTTAGTGCTGCAGCCTTGGGGGCTAGCTGGCCTTTGGGAATGCCAACTGTCCTAAAACCCTCTTGGCCGAGAGAGTGGGGGTGTAACTTGGGCAAGGCACCCACCACTGTGATCAAATTCTAGCCCAAATAGTCGGGACAGCAGTTGCTTCCTTTGCTGTTCTGATACAATGACACGATTGACTCGTACATATGCAGTTTGAGAATCGTTGGGTGGACTGAAATATATTCAGGACATTTCGCCCTGCATAGATGTAAAGAAAGGTGGTGGGTATTCAGGGAGTGTTCAGGATCAAGATGGGTGGGAATGTTGGAATAGGAAATAGACAGGGAGCAGAAACAGGAGACATTTGGGGTATTTAACAGTGTGGCGTGTTACCTGGGTAGAGACAGTATCTCATTGTGTGGGGTGTTATAGGTACAGATAGAGTATTGTGGAGTGTTATTACACAGGGACATGAAATGTTAATATTTTAGGGCAGTAGGAACAATGTAGAGGCATGAAATAGGGCGGTGGTGGTTGTGGATAGGACATTAGGGGTGGGGGTTACTGGGTAGGGACAGGACATTAGGGGTAGGGACAGGACATTAGGGGTGGGGGTTACTGGGTAGGGACAGGACATTAGGGGTGGGGACAGGACATCCGGGGTGGGGGTTACTGGGTAG
>JAAQRG010056425.1:7500-11014 GCA_011634625.1 Babylonia areolata | reverse complement strand
AAACTTGAAGATAGTCTCTACTCCCTGTGGTAGGCACACACTCAGTCTGGCTCCACAGCTAGGTAATTACTGTCATCAGTAGGCCGTGTCCTGTGTGTTCACTGAGTCAGCACAGGCACCGTTGAACACCATGAAAGAAAAAACAATAGCCATACCAGGTCTCGTCTGGTGCGTGGCTTTTTGGCAAACCTAACTTTGATAGATGTGTCCATCCCTGTGGTGTCCTGTTTCTGCTGAATCAGAACAGGAACCACTGAAACCCATGAAAGCGAACCAACAGCAATGCTGGGTCTCACCTGCTGCATGGCCTCACAGCACCCTAGCCCTGACAGACAGACAGTGCTCTGTCCCTGGTGTCCTGTGTTTCTGTTGAATCAGAACAGGCACCAATGAATACCATGAAAGCAAATTGGCAGCAGCGCAGGGTCTCATCTGACATGTAACCTCATGGTTAGTGAATATTGACAGATCCTTGTCAGTGCTGGCTGGCTCTGGGATGCCTACATTGAAGGTTCAGGTCGAGCAGCGTGAGATGATACCATTAACTTACTAAGATGGAGCAAAAAAAATCAGGAAAAAAAATCAAGACAATGAAAACAACCACACACACACACACACACACACACACACACACACACACACACACATTAACACACACATTAACACACACACACACACAGAGACACACACACACTCACTGAGCATCTGGATAGGCCCAGAATGTAAATGGCTTATTGAACTGGAGGTCAGAAGCCGGTCCACTCATTCTGCTGACTGTGCCCACACACTTACCCCCCTTGTCCCCCCACCCCACCCCCACACCCCCACACACACCATCCCCCAAACCCTCACCCTCCATCCCCCCTCCCTATTTCTCTCCAACATCCTCCACCACTCACCCTTCCCTCCACCTGTCCCTATCCCTTTGCTTTGGATGCCCCCTTCACCCCTTCCAAGTCCCCCCCACCCCACCCCCCTCAACCCCCCTCACCCTCCTCTCTCTCTCTCTCTCTCTCTCTCAGATTATCGATTTTCTCTTCACCAGTGGCTGGAGTTGGGGGGATTTAGGAGGGGAGCAGAAGGATGGGGGATTGGGCAGGGGATGCAGAAGATGAATGAATGAAAGGGGCCTCTCCCCCCCACCTCCTTCCCCCCCTCCCCCTGCCCCCTCCTAACTCCCACCCCTCAGGCTATGCTCTCCAGGCTTGTCTGGGTCCTGTTTTACCTCTGGAGAATAGAGGGGGCGGGAGAGAGAGGGGGTGGGGGGCTATTTCTGGCCACTCTTGGAGAGAAAGAGGAGTGGGGTAGAGGGAGGGGAGACAGGGTATAGGGAGAATGCTTGTTATTTTATGGGTGCCTCTGTCAGTCTCTGTTTGTCACTTTGTGTGTGTGTGTGTGTGTGTGTGTTGTTGTTGTTGTTGTCAAAACAAATGCTTCCGAAAAATAAAGCACATTTTGAGAAACATCACAATATCAGACATATGACATAGATTATAATTGTTTTGTTTTGAAATGGCGCTTAGAGAGATTTCTCAGTCAGAACACAAGATTCTGTTGATTATCATAATCTGTCGTGCGATGAAAGGTCATGACCTAATTGTAATTTATTGGTGATTGAAGATGAATTCCATGATTTTCATTTCATTATGGAATGACCTCTTTATGATAATTCATGATGAAAACTTGGTTTCTCGATACTTCTTTCATCCTAAGTCATGATATAATTATCGTGAACTGATGTCTTCAAATTCAAGGAAACTTAATGTTTAATGTTTTCAGTTTCAAAATTTATAAAGATGGCATATGTCAGAATGATTATTATAATTGACTCACTTGTGTAAACAAAGTGAGTCTATGTTTTAACCCGGTGTTCGGTTGTCTGTGTGTGTGTGTGTGTCTGTGTGTCCATGGTAAACATTAACATTGACATTTTATCTGCAAATACTTTGTCAGTTGACACCAAATTAGGCATAAAAATAGGAAAAATTCAGTTCTTTCCAGTCATCTTGTTTAAAACAATATTGCACCTTTGGGATGGGCACAAAAAAATAAAAAATGAAGCCTAATTATATGCAAACTGCATTTACTGTTATATTTATATTTTTTGTATTCTCTAAACTTGGCACTTTGATCTGATATTCTGACCAACAACAAGAGCAGTCATTATTATCATTTTTTGTTCAAACAGGAACTTCTTTTGCTAAGCATGGAAGTTTTATTTATTTTGCAAATGTTTTGGTGCGGATAGTAAAAAAGGGAAATTACTCTGTAATTAATGCTAGGGGACTTAATTTGCTTTAAACTGATCTTTCTCATCTTAAACATTACATTTTGAAATTATACTCAATACATAAAAAGCTTGGATTTTTTTTTAAGTGTATCACAAGTGAGTCTTGAAGGTCTTGCCTCTCTTGTTTCATAATATAATATAATGAGGCAAGTTTAGAGATTATTTCCTTATGCTTTGAACTCTAGTATGCATTTTGATAAATGAATAGGGAAAAAGGGTCACATTATTACCAGAGCATGCATTAGTTATACATAGTATTTGTCACATTTGAGTGTTGTTGACACAGTTCCATTTATTAGTTCTTTTTCATGTTTATCTATTGATCTATTGTTCATTTGTATATAATCCTCCATACCCCAAAAGGAGTGAAAAGAAATTGAATCTTGAAAAGAGGTGGATGGATGTCATTTTCGTTGTGACACCCTGTTAGTGTGTGTGTGTGTGTGTGTGTGTGTGTGTGTGTGCATGCATGCGTGCATGTGTTTGGGGTGGGGAGGGTGGTGGGCATGCACATGCTTGTGTGCATGCACACGCTTGTGTGCGCGTGCGTGCATGTTTGCATTCTGAGGACCCCACATTGAAGCAGTGGCTGCCTCATGAGGTTCATGTGGTTTAGTTCATCACCTGATGGCTGGTCCCTTTCCCTCGTTTCCCCCACCCAGCCCCTCAATCTTCTCCTCCCCTGTCTCCAGCTCGACTTTCCCCTGCCTGTAGCCCTCTGCCTTTCAGCTTGAACTCTCTCCATACGAACGGCAAAAGAGACAACGTTAACAGCGTTTCACCCCAATTACAACCATCAAAATATTACAAGCGGAAGGCTCTTACACTGAAGAGGTGAATGTTGACAAAGAATACCACAATTCTGATGACGGAAGCTAAAGCTTGGGTCATTCAGACACCCACTGGACATCCGAGGGGTCTGTGTAGAGGAGAAGAGAGGACTGGCCGTACTGAGTGAGTCAAGTTTCAGTTCCAAGGAGGTGTCACTGCATTCAGACAAATCCATATACACTAGCCTACACCACATCTGCTAGGCAGACTCCTGACCAGCAGCATAATCCAGTGTGCTAGTCAGACATTTGCGTACCTATCAGAGAGTGGATTTCTTCTGCAGAATTTTTGCCAGAGGTACTCGTACATCACTAATGTTGCCATGGGTTCTATTTCAGTGTGCCAAGTGCATGCTGCAGACAGGAGCTTGGGTTTATCATCTCATCCGAATGA
>JAAQRG010056425.1:0-2500 GCA_011634625.1 Babylonia areolata | reverse complement strand
AACATTACACTACTGGTACTACTACCAAGTCTAACAACTCTCCCACATTGTGATCCTAGCGTTGCACTACTAGTACTGCTACCAGGTCTAATGCAACTCTCTCTGTGCTACTACTACCAAGTCTAACAACTCTGTCACCATGTGACCCTAACATTATGCTGCCAGGTCTAACAACTCTCTCACCATGCAAACCCTAAACCTTTGTTGTTGTTTTTTTCTTTCCCACAGGGAGTACTACTGGGCCAACTACGTGACGGGTTTGGGCGCCTCGCTGCACGAACTGGGCCACACCTTCGACCTGGCCCACACGGCCACGGGCATCATGGCCCGGGGGTTCGACGACCTGCACAAGGTGTTCACGGTCCAGCGGTCGCGGGGCAGCCGGGCGGGAAGCGTGGAGCGGCAGCGCTACTCCTCCTGCAGCAGCAGCAGCAACGTGTCACGCACCTCCTCCATCAGCAGTCTGGACAACGAGGGGGGAGGTGGAGTGGGCGGAGGAGGAGGAGGGGCGGCAGCGGCAGGGGGCGTGGCTGTCCCGGGTGGTGGTGGTGGTGGTGGAGGAGGGGGAGCGGGTGTGGTGGACTTCCAGCAGAAGCGCTACAAGGACGTGTGTTACGGCAGTCCTTACAAACGGGTGTGTTTTGGTTTGTGGTTTTTTTTGGTTGTTGTGTTTTTGTTTTCTGAGTAGTGATTGGTATTTGTTTTGATTTTTTAAGGATGAGCGTTATGGCTGTCCTTACAAGTGGGTCTGTTGTTTTGTTTTGTTTTTGAGTGGTGATTGTTTTTTTGTTGGTTTGTTAGGACGTGTTACCACTGTCTTTACAAATGGGTCTGTTTTGTATTGTTTTTGAGTGGTGACTGGTTGTTTGTTGGGGTTTTAAGGATGAGTGTCATGGCTGTCCTTTTAACAGGTGTGTTTTGTTGTTTTGTTTTTGAGTGGTATTTTTTTTGTTTTGTTTTTAAGGACATGTGTTACCACTGTCCTTACAAATGGGTCTGTTTTGTATTGTTTTTGAGTGGTAACTGGTTGTTAGGGTTTTAAAGTCGAGTGTTATGGCTGTCCTTACAAATGGGTCTTTTTTTTTGTTTTTGAGTGGTGATTATTTTTTGTTGGTTTTTTGTTGGGTTATTAGGAAGAGTGTAATGGCAGTCTTTACAAACAGGTGAGTTTTGTTTTTTGTTTTGTTTCTGAGTGGTGATTGATGTTTGTTGGGTTGATGCTTGTTGGGTTTAAGGACGAGTATTATGGTTGTCCTTTCAAACAGATCTGTTTTGTTTTGTTTTTGAGTGGTGATTGTTTTTTTGTTGTTGTTTTTTAAGGACGTGTGTTATGGTTGTCCTTGCAAATGGATCTGTTTTGTATTGTTTTTGAGTGGTGATTGGTTGGTTGTTGGGGTTTTAAGGTCGAGTGTTATGGCTGTCCTTATAAACGGGTGTGTTTTTTTGTTTTGTTTTTGAGTTGTGGTTGTTTTTGTTGTTGTTTTTTGTTGGTTTTTAAGGATGAGTGTTACGGCTGTCCTTCCAAACTGGTCTGTTGTTTTGGTTTTGAGTGGTGATTGGTTTTTTGTTGGTTTTTAAGGACATTTGTTTCGGCAGTCCTTGCAAAAGGGTCTATTTTGGGTTTTGGTTTTTGTTTTTAAGTGGTGATTGATGTTTTTGGGGGTTTTAAGGACAAGTGTTAACAAGGACATGTATTATGGCAGTCCTTACAAATGGGTGTGTTTTGTGTGTTTGGTTTGTTTTGTTTGTGTTTTGTTTTTTAGTGGTGATTGATATTTGTTGGGTTTTAAGGTTGAGTGTTACAGCTGTCCTTACAAACAGGTCTTTTGTTTTTTTTTTGAGTGGTGATTGGATTTTAGTTGGTTTTTAAGGACATGTGTTTCAGCAGTCATTACAAATGGGTCTGTTTTGTTTTGTTGTTTTTGAATGGTGATTGATTTTGATTGAGTTTTAAGGGCATGTGTTACGCAGTTCCTTACAAATCGGTCAGTTTGTTTTTCGGGTTTGGGTTTTTTTGGGGTTTTTTTTGTTTTTTTTTCTGTTAATTATGTTTATTTTTGTTGTTGTTTTTTGTTGTTGGTTTTTTTGTTTTGTTGTTGTTGTTTGTTTGTTTGTTTGTTTGTTTGTTTTGGGGTTTTTTTACCTTTTTTTCAGAGTTTGGTTATTTACTCAATTGGTTGGTTGGTTGATTTTTTTTGTTGGATTTTATAGATTGGCCTTTCCAACTGACTGATTGATTTCACTGACTAAGAAATTCTGTTTCAAGGAGATGCCAAAGCATGCAGACTGATCTATATAAGCTACACCACATCTGCTTTAAAAGATAGATTAAAAAAGATTGAATTATAAGAATGTTTGGTTTCATGATTGCTTTCTTGGTTTAAGTAAAGAATTAGACCAGACCAGACAAAACAAGGTTAGAAAGATATAATATATAATGATGTATATCATTTTGTATAGAAGAATGGGCATATATGCATGTTAGATTGTATAATATTTC
>JAAQRG010056402.1:0-10989 GCA_011634625.1 Babylonia areolata | reverse complement strand
GTATGACCGTTTTTACCCGCCATGTAGGCAGCCATACTCCGTTTTCGGGGGTGTGCATGCTGGGTATGTTCTTGTTTCCATAACCCACCGAACGCTGACATGGATTACAGGATCTTTAACGTGCGTATTTGATCTTATGCTTGCGTATACACACGAAGGGGGTTCAGACACTGGTAGGTCTGCACATATGTTGCGTGCGTATTTGATCTTATGCTTGCGTATACACACGAAGGGGGTTCAGACACTGGTAGGTCTGCACATATGTTGACCTGGGAGATCGTAAAAATCTCCGCCCTTTACCCACCAGGCGCCGTCACCGTGATTCGAACCCGGGACCCTCAGATCGAAAGTCCAACGCTTTAACCATTCGGCTATGGCGCCCGTCCATTCGAATTTCACATCGCACAGGTGTGCTGAGAAAAAAGTCACACAACACAATGCAACGAAACGCGCTATACAAATCAAGTAATACAACATGATACAATATAATATGATACGGTACGATACGGTACCGTACAGTACAGTGCAGTTCATTATGCAGTACGATACCCCACATTATAGTATACAACTATACAACACACTGGGCCTACAATACACTGCACTAGACTACACTACACAGCACTGTACTACACTACATTCCACTGCACAGCGACACTAGGATCGATCCTCAGACCCTCAGATTAAAAGACCAGTGTCAACCTGCTCGGCTACAGCGCGCCAGTCAAATATTAATGTCATTTGTAGTTATCATCATCGTTGTTATTGCTGTTGCTACACAGAACGCCTTTTACAGACAATAATTAGTATGATTACGCTAATGCCACAGCCGGTACACACACAAGTCCGAACATCCGTGCACGTGCACGAAGGAACGCTCGTGATCACACTCGTACACACACACACACACACACAGACACACACACACACACACACACACACACACACACACATATATATACTCGTACACAGACACAGACACACACAAAGACACACACACACACGCGCGCGCGCGCGCATACACACACACACACACACACACACACACACACATGTGCGCGGGCGCACACGTGTTCGTGCCACCAGCTGACCTCCGGATTATTATTATTTTTTTTTAGATTGCTGTGTCATGTTCGAGTTTTCGTTCGTTATCTTTTTCTCTGCGTTTCCTTTTCCTTTTATTTCTTCCTTTCCTTAGCTTTTCTCTAGTTTGATTTCTTTTTAGAAATGTGTCATTTCTATGATGTAATAAATCTGACTTTACACGCACACAAATAAACTTGTTTGTGAATGGTGTAAATAACACTGACTGGACTTCATGGCCACACACACACACACAGAGAGAGAGAGAGAGAGAGAGAGAGAGAGAGAGAGAGAGAGAGAGAGAGAGAGAGATTGCGGTGGAGCACACACACACACACACACACACACACACACACACACACACATACACACACACATACATACACACACACGCACGCACACACACACACACACACATTACAGACACACTGAAACCTACAGAGACAATGAGAGAGAGTGGACACTGAAACACACACACTGACACACACACACACACACACACACACACACACACACACACACGCACATATTCACACACATAAGCACACACACAGACAAATATACACACGCCTACACATGCACAAACATACCCCACCCACCCAACGAACACACACACACACACACACACAAACATTAACACACACACACACACACACACACACACACACACACACACACTACTGTCATATTTTGAAGCTTGTGGCCTCATGGGAAATGAGAAAAAGAACACAGAACAACAGAGAGAAACGGAGACAGACAGAAACCTGAGAGAAATCAGGACAGAGACAGACGGGGGTTGTGGCGGAAAAAGTGGAATAATGCTAAGTTTTCTTCTTTATTCTTCAGTTATTACGTCTAAAGATGATAACGGAGATAGCAAACAATGCTCCCGCCACCCCACCCCCACCCCACCTCCTTTAAAAAAAAAAATCCAACCAACGAAAGAAGAAGAGCAATGGAAAGAAGAAAACAGACTCACAAACAATGC
This sequence comes from Babylonia areolata, assembly GCA_011634625.1. Classification (NCBI taxonomy): domain Eukaryota; kingdom Metazoa; phylum Mollusca; class Gastropoda; order Neogastropoda; family Buccinidae; genus Babylonia; species Babylonia areolata. Next base: position 8,921 of record JAAQRG010056402.1, on the reverse strand, counting down.
AGCAAAAGAAAGATAAAATGCTATTTTTGTTCAATACAGCACATGCATAAATAAAACATGGATTTTGGAATAGACATTTATTACTCTGCAATGCTGAAAGGGCTGAGAGAGAGAGAGAGAGAGAGAGAGAGAGAGATTACGCGCACATGCGTTACGGCTTGTGTGTGTGTGTGTGTGTGTGTGTGTGTTGTTTTTTAACAGCCACTGTGTTCGCGAAATACAAAACAGAACGGGTAAAAAACGAAACAATCGAAGTAAAAACACTGGAGGGGGATATGAAAAGAGAGAGACAGACAGACAGACAGACAGAGGCAGAGAGAGAGAGAGAGGCCCAATGACTGGTGTTAACAGTGACTAGCTCTTGGGAGTTGGGCGACATTTGGAGAGAAAACAAAAATCAAAACAAAACAAAACAACAAAGAGCACTTCGATTTGCTCAGAGCCACTGCAGGTTACTGTGACTTTGGGGAATTAAGAAGTGGAGGTAAAGTGTGTGTGTGTGTGTGTGTGTGTGTGTGTGTGTGTGTGTGTGAGGGGGAGGGGGGTGGGGGTGGGGGGCTGAGGGGGGTGAACAGGGCTGTGCTGTGATACACGCGCATTCATGCTTTTTCCTGCTCCCTGTAATAAGTGTGCGTGCATGCTCCCATTCCTAGCAAGTGCGCACATCTCTGGAGACACTAATGCACGCACACACACAATTTACATACATAAGCACGCACTCGCTTACAATTCTCTGTGTGTGTGTGTGTGTGTGTGTGTGTGTGTGTGTGTGTGTTTCACACCGCGCACAAGTGTCCAGTATGATCAAATTCTCCCATGTCAATAGTTTGCGATATCAAGTTTCAATAGAACTGACGTGTCTGGGAGGCATACCTTCCGTTTCTCCGAGATCTTTCTACTTTATACAGGCTTCCAAGATTTATATCCCGCTCCTCCCCCTCGAGAAAAAAAAAAAAAAAAAAAAGGAGAGAAAAATCTGTTGCGATTATTCCCTCCCTTTATTTTCACATCCAGTTGAAGCAAAGAAGCTGCTATGTCACAACTCTTTCCTGTATTGTCTGACTGGCTTTGTGTTTCTTTATCTCCAAAACATCCATGCCAAGACGTCAGATGTACTTACCGAACGCTGGTGGTGTGGTTTTCAAAAGAATGCTGATGGCACTCAATGTCCAAGCGTGCTTTACCAGACAATGTCCCGGTAAGACAGATATTCAGTCTTGTATTTTGATTGTCTGAATTGGACGGATATCAACAAACTAATGCTAAACACCGATGTGATCGAAGTAATACCTGTTGGTAGACAATCATGTGTCTAACTTGTTGACAGTGATTGCGACTGATACCGCATTCAAAGCATTGCTGAAACACCTTAAGTTGAAATTGGATCAAACTTTGCAATCCCCAAAACGTATTATCAGTGTCTAGTGTCTGCCGCGCACCATTATATATATCTCTGTGTGTGTGTGTATGTGTGTGTGTGTGTGTGTGTGTGTGACATTTTTAACTTAGACGCATTGGATTTGTTTGACCAATTTTGTCCCGTGATATATCTGTGCACACCATCACTGCCGTGAGAGCATCCCGATTAGACTGTTGTGATTCTGTTTTCGTCGGTTTTCAAGCTAAACAACTTTCTAGTTTGCAAAAGGTTCACAACTGTGCTACCAGTTACACCAAAAAAGACAGCAAGAACAAGTGTCAAAGCTTTAGAAAGGAACTGCACTGGTTGCCTATTAAATTAGGATGTAGTGCACGCAAAGTGGTAGTTCTTGGCCACTGCTGTTTTGATGGACCACTCCCGCTGTTTCTTTCCTCTTCCCACTTTCAGCCTACACTCCTCGCTTGTCGAACTCTCCGTTCTTCCAGTGAAAAGCTCTTAAAACTTCCAGAACGTAAGATGAAGACAGTGAGGGAACGTGGTTTTAGTTTCATTGCCCGGAAGAAAAAAAGAAAGAAAAAGAACTCCCTGCTAACCACTTAGGTAAAACCAGTCTCAGGACACATTTATTTTGCCAAGTGTTTCTGAGCCACTGTTACAGTCTGTGTGAGAGATTAGAGTGGAGGCTTGTGCCCTTCAGGTCAAGCTGCTCAGGATTTGGGTCTCGGGTTGATGAAGGTTTCGTTGTTGGAGGGGGTGAGTCCTGCTTGGCTGTGTGGGTGGGGGGTCAGTGTGGTGTTCCTTGGGGAGGCCCTGGCTGTCAGCAGAGTGGTGAAGTCTTGGCTGGCGATCCCATGAAACGGAGCTGTGTGAGAGTGTAAATAGCTGTTGATGGGTGTGTGTGTGTGTGTGTGTGTGTGTGTGTGTGTGTGTGTGTGTGTGTGTGTGTGTGTGTGTGTGTGTGTGTGTGTGTGTGTGTGTGTGGTGTGGGTGCATGAACCATCGAGGTCAATATAATTGAGCACAGTGGTATGAACTGTCTGAGCGGAGTGTGTTCGACGCACTGAGCTGCTTCACGCAACATTATGCACACAATAAAACTGATTCGTTATCATCATCGTCGTCATCGTCATTATTATCATTCTCGTTGCTGTTGTTCTTCTTCTTATTATCATTCTTGTTAGAAGTAGTAGTAGTAACATCATCATCATGCATATATATATATATATATATATATATATATATATATATATATATATGTATATGCGTGTGTGTATGTGTGTGTGTGTGTGTGTGTGTGTGTGTGTGTGTGTGTAGTGTAGTGTAGTGTAGTGTAGTGTCCTTCGCAACAACGTAACTTTTGATTAATTTCCTAAGTCATAATCGTACTCTTTTGTCTTCAGAAAGAAGTTAGAAAACGAGAATACAGACTTTAAACACAAATGCTTATCGATTTATTGATTTATTGAATAACATCTTTTACGGGTAGCAAAAATTGGGGCACAGACACACATACACACTAAAACACACACACACACACACACACACACACACACACACAAACTGTACATCAGAATATACTGGGCAGCAGACTACCACAGGGCATCACGCAGACCTAAAACCTCGCCGTTGGCGTCAGAGGAAAAGAAGTGGCAAGGTGCCAGAACCGATTCTGCCTGTCTCGTCAGCATCATCCTCATCCTCCCGCCGACTCTCTATCCGTCCACTTACTTATTAAGCTGCTCTTCTGTCTGCTTCAGCTGCTGCCTGCTGCCAGTTTGCTGCCAGAGTGGCATCGAAGTCTTATTTAACGTAAGATGTAATTTACTGACCTTGGGGAGGCACAGAGAGAGGGGGGGGGGGAGAGAGAGAGAGCGAGAGGGGAGAGAGAGATGAGAGGGGAGAGAGGAGAGAGAGAGGGGTGGGGGAGAAAACGAACGAATATTGTTTTATTGAGGGGAAAAATGGAATAATCACAAATGGCTTGTTTTGATCCTGCCCTCACGAAAACTGAAAATAAATACTCAATACAGAAGCATAAGATTACATGTATAGATTTCAAATCATGTCACAAGAGAGAGAGAGAGAGAGAGAGAGAGAGAGAGAGAGAGAGAGAGAGAGAGAGAGAGAAATAGTCAATTTTTCCCTGCTTCACGCACTGAATAAGAATGAATATGAAATATTTTAATCTCTCCAGTAAAAATGATTAAATGAACAACATACGAGAATCACAGTCATTCAAGGCAAGAACATAAAAAATTTGAAATGCCTAAAGATTTGCTTTAAGTAAACGCAAAGACGACCTTAAATGCATAAAGGTTAACTTGCAGTGAGCCACACATGCAATAATCACAGTCACATACACGCAATAACCAGAGAAGATAGGCACAACATTATCATACCATAATTAAACAGTGACACATAAAATCAAACGAGCCATTCAACGGAAAACCAACTTCAGCTGTCACTTTAGGCACACATAAAATCAATCAAATCGTACACATGCATACCAAGAGCTGAACCGATTGTGAAATGAAGCAACATTTAGTTCAGAGTGTTTAGGATTTCCGGGCACAGAAGCGTTTGCTTCCTCTTCTTTCTTTAGTTTAACGTCTTTTCATTGGTAAGTGACATTAGACGGAGCAAGAAGCGTTTGCCTGAAGGTAGAAATTGATAACAATTAGCGAGAGAACGGTTGATGTTGACTGGAACGCGCGAGGATTTCTGTCGTACTCTGACATTGCATAACTCCCCCTACTCCCCCCCCCCCACCCCGCTACACTCCTGCATTCACGATCTTATTCATATTCTTTACACGAAGGCTCCCATTAGCAAGAGATAGATATCAAAACTGAAACAGATTCAATAAAGGAACGGTGGTCAGTTCAGTTTCAAGGTTCGTACTGATCCATACACGCTGCACAAAATGCTCCGTTAAACAAGAAAAGATAAAACCAACCAATCAAACAAAACATCAACAAAACTGGCAATCCCCACCCTCACACCCCCTATCAAAAAAAAAAAAAGATGATTTAATGTTTGACTTAAATCTAATGCGCGGATCCGAACTAAACGACTTTCTCTGAAAAACAACAACAAAAAATCCAAACAAAACAAAAAACAAAAACAGAAAGAAAAAAAACACAAAATCAAACAAACACACACACACACACACACACACACACACACATATATATATATATATATATGTGTGTGTGTGTGTGTGTGTGTGTGTGTGTGTGTGTGTGTGTGTGACACGCAGACGACTGAAATACGATAAAGAACGAAAAACTTAAAGAAAAAAACTCCAACGGATGAATAATCAAATGAATAAATTGAAATAAATAAACGTGCACACACGAATATACACATGCATAAAAACACATTTTAAAGACGTTCCCAACATCAAAGTGAAACTGCGTCTCCTCTTTTGGCGAAGCCCCCACAAAGACGTAGTGTGCTGTTTTGGTTGATGTTCTCACAGTTCTCACTGTGTGTGTGTGTGTGTGTGTGTGTGTGTGTGTGTGTGTGTATGCGTGTGTGTGTGTGTGAATGTGTGTGTGTGTGTGTGTGTGTATGTGTGTGTGCGCGCGCGCGCGCGTGTGTATGTGCGTGCGTGTGTGTGTGTGTGTGTGTTCTGCGTGACAGAGAGACAGAGACAGATTAACAAACAAACGGACAGAGACGGGTGGGGGGGGGGGTGGGGCGGGGGGGAGGTGGATATAGACAGACAAGCAGGTTTTAATCTTCGTCCGGATGTGTGTGAAAGATCTATGTTCACCACACACACACACACACACACACACACACACTGACACAGGAAATCCCACTCTCTCTCACTCCCTCCTCCACCTCTCCCTCACTCCAGCCCTTCTGTCCCCTAATCTCTTTCTCCCTTCCCCCCTTTCTCTTTCCCTCTCTCTCTCCCTCCCTCGCCATCTTTCTCTCCTCCCTTTCTCTCTGGCACTCTCCTCTCTTTCTGTCTCTCCCTCTCTCTCCCTCCTTCCCTCCCTCCCTCGCCATCTTTCTCTCCTCCCTTTCTCTCTGGCACTCTCCTCTCTTTCTGTCTCTCCCTCCCTCTCTCTCCCTCCATCTCCTTCCCCCTCTCTCTCCCTTCCCCTCCCTCCCTCGCCATCCTTCTCTACTCCCTTTCTCTCTCCTCTTTCTGTCTTCTCTCCCTCCCTCCCTCCCTCTCTCCCTCCCCCTCTCTCTCTCTGGTTTTCATTGCTCCTCATACGCCTCATACTTTCTTTTTAAATCTTTTTTTTTTTTTTTTTTTTTTTACCTAGCGTGTGAGGATGGTGTTCAAGATCGAGACATAATGAGAGAGAGGGGGGAGAGAGAGACAGACAGACAGACACAGAGAGAGACAGACAGAGAGACGGGGACAGAGACGGAGAGACAGAGAGAAGGGTGGGGTGGGGGTGGGGAGGATAGAGAGGGAGAGAGAGGTGGGGGAGATAGGGAAGGAGAGAGAAAGATCGCCAGGGGTCTGGGAGCCATGGCAACGGCCAGTTTGCCAATCGGCGTCACTGCCCACGCCCCAGGAATCCTCAGGCCCCCTCCTCTGCGTGCGTGCGTGTGTGTGTGTGTGTGTGTGTGTGTGCGTGTGTGTGCGTGCGTGTGTGTGTGCGTGTGTCGTGCGCGTGCGTCCTTTTTGTTTTCCCTCCACCCCCCCACTCCCCTCTCTCTTCTCTTTTAGAGTGCTTGCGCTCGCGCGCGTGTGTGCGCGTGTGCCTTTGCCACTGGTGTGGAGGTGGTGTGGGATGTGGGAGGGGTGGAGAGGGGGGCCAGGAGGAGGGTGTCGAGGGGTGATGGTGGTGAGTGTGGGGGGGTGTTGATCTCCAAGGAGCCAGAGAGCTGAGTTTCCACCATCGATTTCTTTTTTTTATACTCTGCTTCTCTCTCTCTCTCTCTCTCCTGTCTGTCCCTTTTTTCTGTCCTTCTGTCTCTATCCCTTCTTTCTCTCTTTCCCTCTTTTCTCTGTCTGTCTGTCCCTTCTTTCTCTTTGTTCCTCTCTTTTCTCTGTCTGTCCCTTCTTTCTCTCTTTCCTTCTTTTCTCTGTCTGTCTGTCTGTGCCTTCTTTCTCTTTGTTTCCCGGCTCTTTCCTCTGTTTTTTCTCTGTCTCAGTATCTCCCCTTTCTCTCTGTCTCAGTATTTCCCCTTTCTCTCTGTCTCAGTCTCCCCTTTCTCTCTGTCTCAGTCTCCCCTTTCTCTCTGTCTCAGTATCTCCTTTCTCTCTGTCTCAGTCTCCCCTTTCTCTCTGTCTCAGTCTCCCCTTTCTCTCTGTCTCAGTGTCTCTCCTTTCTCTCTGTCTCAGTATCTCCCCTTTCTCTCTGTCTCAGTCTCCCCTTTCTCTCTGTCTCAATCTCCCCTTTCTCTCTGTCTCAGTATCTCCCCTTTCTCTCTGTCTCAGTATCTCCCCTTTCTCTCTGTCTCAGTGTCTCTCCTTTCTCTCTGTCTCAGTATCTCCCCTTTCTCTCTGTCTCAGTCTCCCCTTTCTCTCTGTCTCAATATCTCTCCTTTCTCTCTGTCTCAATATCTCCCCTTTCTCTCTGTCTCAGTCTCTCCTTTCTCTCTATCTCAGTCTCTCCTTTCTCTCTGTCTCAATATCTCCCCTTTCTCTCTGTCTCAGTCTCTCCTTTCTCTCTGTCTCAGCCTCTCCTTTCTCTCTGTCTCAGTCTCCCCTTTCTTTCTCAGTATCTCCCCTTTCTCTCTGTCTCAGTCTCCCCTTTCTCTCTGTCTCAGTCTCCCCTTTCTTTCTCAGTATCTCCCCTTTCTCTCTGTCTCAGTATTTCCCCTTTCTCTCTGTCTCAGTCTCTCCTTTCTCTCTGTCTCAGTATCTCCCCTTTCTCTCTGTCTCAGTCTCCCCTTTCTTTCTCAGTATCTCCCCTTTCTCTCTGTCTCAGTCTCCCCTTTCTTTCTCAGTATCTCCCATTTCTCTCTGTCTCAGTCTCCCCTTTCTTTCTCAGTATCTCCCCTTTCTCTCTGTCTCAGTCTCTCCTTTCTCTCTGTCTCAGTATCTCCCCTTTCTCTCTGTCTCAGTCTCTCCCCTTTCTCTCTGTCTCAGTCTCTCCCCTTTCTCCCTGTCTCAGTATCTCCCCTTTCTCTCTGTCTCAGTATCTCCTTTCTCTCTGTCTCAGTATCTCCTTTCTCTCTGTCTCAGTATCTCCCCTTTCTCTCTGTCTCAGTATCTCCCCTTTCTTTCTCAGTATCTCCCCTTTCTCTCTGTCTCAGTATCTCCCCTTTCTTTCTCAGTATCTCCCCTTTCTCTCTGTCTCAGTATCTCCCCTTTCTCTCTGTCTCAGTATCTCCCCTTTCTCCCTGTCTCAGTATCTCCTTTCTCTCTGTCTCAGTATCTCCCCTTTCTCTCTGTCTCAGTCTCTCCCCTTTCTCTCTGTCTCAGTATCTCCCCTTTCTCTGTATTCATAACTCTCCTCTCTGTCCCAATGTGTCTTTTCTATGTCTGTCTGTTCCTCAGTCTCTTCTCTTTCTCTGTCCCTCCTATCTCGCTGTCGCAAGGGTTGTCCCTGGCAAAATTCTGTAGAAAAATCCACTTCGATAGGAAAAACAAATATAAAAAAACTGCACGCAGGAAAAAATACCAAAAAAAGGGTGGCGCTCTCCGTGTAGCAACGCGCTCTCCCTTGGGAGAGCAGCCTGAATTTCACACAGAGAAATCTATTGTGACATAAAAAAAAGCACACACACAAAAAAGAGAGAAACACAGTACAGTACAGTACAGTACAGTACAGTACAGTATGTCCCTCCTCTGTCTGTCTCATCTCTTTCTCTGTCCGTCCTATCTCCCTGTCTCAATGTCCTCTCTCTCTCTCTCTCTCTCTTTCGCTCTGTGTGTCCCTATGTCTTTTCTATCTGAGTCTGTGTCTGTCCCCACGTCAGTCTCTTTCCTCGGTTCCTCTTTTCCCCAATAAAATGAAATAGACTGCAGACATTCTCAATGAAACATTCCACTTCATAATGACTGACAAAGACATACACTCATGTGACAAGCACGCACATAAAGGACAGCACAAAATATATGTGTATATATATATATATATCTACAAACGAAGATATGCATATATTTTTTTTTATTCACAGGCATTTCAGGCATTTCTGTCTCTCTCCTCTCTCTCTTTCTGTCTGTCTGTCTGTGTCTCTCTGTGACCTGACCCGTTACGTGGCAACCGAACAAGAAGAGAGACACACAGTCTGTGAGAAGGAGGAGGAAGATCCTCTTTTATTTTTTTTTTCTCCCCCAAGCGGCCCTTTTCGTTCAGAGTAGGGTTTTTTTTTCACCCCCTCCCTTCTATTTCCTTTTCTCCTTAAAAGAAAAAGAAAAAGGAAAAAAAAGAAAAGAAAAAGAAGATTAAATCAGTGGTTTAACTTCCTCGTGTGGCACACACACAGAGGTGGGGATGGGGAAGGAGGGAGCGAGGGAGGGAGGGAGGGAGGGTGGTGGCTGCTCGCAGTTTTAACAGTCAGTGGCAGCCCGCCAGACCTCTGGTAGCGAGGCACAGCTCTACCTATACGATGATCG
>JAAQRG010056388.1:0-7500 GCA_011634625.1 Babylonia areolata | reverse complement strand
ATGACGCTGGCCATTGCAGCAACACACACTGTGTACGACACAGCAAGAGAGAGAGTGAGCAGGCTCTGGCTGCAGGCAGGCTCAGCCAGGTGAAAATGAGCAGTCATCACCTGCTGTTGCTATTTATACAAGTTAAACAAACTACAATGACACCCGCGTGTGCTGCGAAGCAAATCGGCTCAAATTAGGGTAAATTTGATCAGTATTGTGTTTGTTACAAAGTGTTCAGTGATAGATTTCTAAATGATTCCTGAACCGATTTACGTCGGATTGATTGCAAAAGAAACAGCTCAACACCTACTTTCTAATGAGTATCCAATGAAGTGTCGATTATTTAAGATGAATTTATGATCTTAATTAAAGTCACCTAAAAAGGGCCAGTTTTAGTGAGCTTGTCCCTGAAAATTACAAACTGCATTGAATCATTTTAATGTAGGCTAACACAAATGGTATAGATTTAGAGATCGAATTGTGAAGATTCTGCCAATATATAATACTTGTGGTTTACTGACCCAACAAGATATATTTTGTTAAATACTGTCTGTCAGAAAGACAGTTTTTAGCTCGGCCAAAGCCGTCAAGCAACACTAGTTGTGGAGTGATGGTCGTTAAGTGTCGGCAATGAAAATCGGTTTTGTATCTTCTAAATACCTGATTTATTCTCATCCAAACACTATAATCGTGTAGTTTCAGTTTGCAACAGCAGTCACATACTGAATTGTAGACTGTAGCATTATGTGTGACGGAAAGACAAAATGACGTAAGTTTAGCGTCAGTTGAAATCTTTACACTGACGAAGGACCAAACTAAAATTAAGTATGCTTCTAATTGATAAAGGTGTGTGTGTAAGCACAACAAATATAATATTGCAGCGAACGATACAGAGGCTGTATTTAATAGATGTTTAGGAGCAGTTGTTTAAAAGGGGCTTTGCATTCAAACCGGGAATAGCGTCACACATTCTGCGAGAGTCATTGTGTCAGTTGCGAAAAAGGCGCCTGCTATAGTTATTACAGCTTGTGCGTGAAGCAGTATCTGAAGCCAGCTGAACGCTTGGGTATATCTTATTTTCAGTGTATCAAATGCATTAATGTATCATGCAGTATTGTTAACTGTTATGTCATGCAAGTACCTTAACATTTTGTTTCAGAACAGCTCAAACTTGTATTTGCAGATTAAATTTGTTGAGAATTCCTAAGGAAGAACATTTTCCCTGTCCGTGTAAATCTGAATAACCGATTGTCTTCTTTAACTGAAGCTGTTATTGCTGAACCATTTCGACCACACATCACCATTGTTGTCGTGAGAAGTGAATTTTTTAATGTTTTTGATAATCGTGTTGCATCACGTTTGGAAAAAAAAGGTCGTCTCTTTTCTTTATGTTAAAACCACAAAGACATGAAAAGAAAAATCTAGCAGAATGTCGTATGTTATCAGTGAGAGAAGCAGAACTGAGTAACTAATTTCTATGATGAGTTCATACCTAATCTTTTTTAGAGGTCGAATGGCATGTATACCGACTTAGAGTCAACACAGATAAAAAGAGTCTGGAATGCATTTTTAGGGAAAATAGATACAAAGGCTCCAGGCCGATATCTTTCTAGGAATTCAGAAGCAGAAACCTACCTGCATCCTCGTAGATGAAGATGCATGACATTTCTGAGAACAGGCTTTAATCATAGTGCTCCAGTGTCACTGATCAGTGCTGAACTATTTGTATATACCTTCAGGTGATTTGTGTATTCTTCTGTCTCAATACACATATGATACGACAATAAGTTTATTATTTGCCTTTGTCATATCAGTGTGTTCTTTATCAACCCACGTTTTATAAAGTTGCCATATTGGAGTGGGGGCAATTACAAATCTGTTGTCAGTGTGTTTTGACTTGAACAAACGTTTTTTTGACTCACTTGTGTAAATAAAGTGAGTCTATGTTTTAGCCCGGTGTTCGGTTGTCTGTGTGTGTGTGTGTGTGTGTGTGTGTGTGTGTGTGTGTGTGTGTGTCCGTGGTAAACATTAACACTGACATTTTCTCTGCAAATACTTTGTCAGTTGACACCAAATTTGGCATACAAAAGGAAAAGTTCAGTTCTTTCCAGTCATCTTGTTTAAAACAATATTGCACATCTGGGATGGGCACAAAAAAATTAAAAAAAAGAAGCCTAATTATATGCAAACTGCATTTACTGTTATATTTATATTTTTTGTATTCTCTAAACTTGGCACTTTGACCTCCTATTCTGATACAACAACAAGAGGAGTCATTATTATCATTTTTTGTTCAAACAGGAACTTCTTTTGCTAAGCATGGAATTTTTATTTATTTTGCAAACGTTTTGGTGCAGATAGTAAAGAAGGGAAATTACTCTGTAATTAATGCTAGGGGACTTAATTTATCACAAGTGAGTCTTGAAGGCCTTTCCTCTCTTTTTTTACTATGTAAGAAGTGTGTGTGTGTGTGTGTGTGTGTGTGGTAAGCAATGGGTTCTCTCCACTGTCAACACTCACGTTAAGAGGAAGCTGTGACCTTGACCTGTTTTTTGACCTTTCTGTCCACAGTGGTGCTGTCTGCTGCTGGCCGTCCTTGGCACCGTGTCTGCTACACCGCTGGAGTCTGTGGAGGTATTCCACCTGTTTGTCCGTCTATTTCTCTCTGTCTCTGTCTGTTTGTCCGTCTGTTTCTCTCTGTCTCTGGCTGTTTGTTCGTCTGTTTCTGTGACTGTCTGTCAGTCTGAGCTATCTGTGTGTGTCTTGTCTGTTTCTCTTTTCTTCTCCTTAACCCTATGTTTGTATCAGAATGCTTATGTCAGATCGGGAAATGATACGTTGAATTGTGAATCTGAGAAAAGCATTCGATTCTGTAAGACATGATGGGTTGTTACAACATTTGAGAATCCAGGGCGTGTCTGGCATGTTTAGATCTCTGAAAGCAGTGTGTGACTCATTGTTAGCATGTGTCAGGTTTAACTGGAAATATTCTGACTTTTTCGAGTGTCCATTCTGTGATCGGCAGGGATGTGTCGTGACTTTATTTTGTATATCCATTGATTACTCGCCAAAGACGTGGAACAAGCTCCCTGATAACCTCCGTCATTCTGATTCCCTCGCATCTTTTAAATCTCATCTCAAAACTCACCTTTTCCCTCAGCAGTAAGTTCAGTTGTGGCAGGTCCACTTCCTTTGCGTTAGCTGTGCTTGACTATGTATGTATACATATGTATGTGTACATAACTACATGCATGCATATGAATGTGTATTGTGTGCGCGTGCGTTTATGTAAGTTTGTGCCTGCCTATGTGTGCGTATGTGTTAGGGTAGCTGTTAGATACACATGTATTGTTAAAATGTATGTACGCAGTGTGTGTGTGTGTGTGTGTGTGTGTGTGTGTGTGTAGTCATATTTTGGTGTGTGTATGTAACATAGATGCAATGTTTTATGTTAACAAAGTGTTTTTGTAAAGCACCTAGAGCAGATTTCTGGATAGTGTGCTATATAAGTATCCATAATTATTATTATTATTAATTAGATCGCCGAACACTTGTCTCTTTCAGATAGACATGGGGGTGCAGCTGTAAGCAGGTATCTTGGAACTAATCATATTGCTTTTATAACTGATGATTTTGATTTAATATCAGTAACTCCTGTCGGAGTGAGGTGAGGGTATGAAATAAATACTGTTATTTGGGGTGTACATCTACATAAAAGCAAGAGGCAAAACCTTCAAGACTCACTTGTGCTTCGCGCTTTATCCATTGAAGGAATCATTAAAAGAGAGAAAAAAGAAGATATCTAAAGAATCGTTGAAAAGTGCTCTGTATTAAATATGATATATAAAATAGGTTGGGAAAAAAAAAGAAAGGGAAAAAAAAAAAAATGTGAGGGGGATTGAACCATGCATGTTCAGTTCTGAAACAAGCAGACGAACCCCCACTGCCGTGGCACACCTGACGCCATTTGACTCAATTTAATACTTAAAAGAATATTGACGTTTTCTCTTCGTGCGACATATAGATATGATTGTAGTGAACGTAATAACGAATAACGCCGTTTAAATAATATTTTCTGTGTGTTTTATCATATCAATCATCCTTTTATTTTATGCGGTAAAGGAGACTTTGCTATCCCTTGAAGCACAAAGCAACACATGGTAGCAGATCTCTAGATCTGCACGAACCAGTCGAGGCCTACAACAAGCTGAAAGAAACGATCCATTCATTTGTTTTTCTTTTATGTCCATTTCAGTTAACTCAGTGTCCACCCTAGAATATTTATATGCAGTAAACACGTCGATGGTGTAGTTAGTATCACTGTACGTGTTCTGTCCAGAATTTGTATTTCTTTCCTTTTAATTGTGAACAATAACAACAAGGTCATGTCTTCGAAGACAACCTATATCTGCTAGCAAGCCTAACTCAGTGGGAAACGGTTTTAAGAATTTCCGGATTTCGGAACAAACCTCAACGAAATAAACCGTTAATGAATCGGAAAAACACGGCTTAATTCGGGAGACTTACAACCTGTTATTGGTATGACTGTGAATATAGCTTTTCATACTATGTTTAAGACAAATTTGGTATTGGCAGACAAAGTATTTCCAGAGAAAATAGCAATTGAAAAGTTTACCACGGACACACAGACACACACACAGACACAGACAACCAAACACCGGGTTAAAAACATAGACACACTCGTGAGTAAAAATTACGGCATACAGAACATCATGCGAAAAGCTAGTGGACAGCGCTGAGCCTTGTGAAGGCCTTTCAAAAGCATTTTTCAAAGTATTTAATGTTATTCCATTTGATGTGGAGACTAGACAAATAATGATTTACCAGTCTTACAGCTTGTGGGTTTGGTCATAAGGTCCCGTAAATTAAAAAGAAATGTAGTAGTGGTAGTAGTAAAAGTAGTAGTTATTACTATATTAAATAACCACTAATTTGGTGTGGAAATGGCAGCTTAAGTGATTCTCGAATCTATAAAACTCTGGCCTGGACGAGGCAGAGCACCTGTCTTACCAGGTGGACGGATGAAAACAGACGTACGTAGCTGGGTGATACTGCACCATAAAATAATACAATGTGTTTCATTATACATGTCGTATGAAAACAATAGTCAACATACTCACGGGTCTTTGTTACTTCTATTTCAGCTACCTGTTCTGTACACACCTAGTGTGTCATGGAAAGGAGACAAACCTTATGGGTATTGGAAGAAAGACAAGCCCAACGGATACTGGAAGGACGACAAACCCAACGGATACTGGAAAGATGACAAACCAAATTACTGGAAGAAGGATACACCTAGTTGGAAGTATGACAAACCCAACGGATACTGGAAAGATGACAAACCAAATTACTGGAAGAAAGATAAACCTAGCTGGAAGTATGACAAACCCAATGGATACTGGAAAGATGACAAACCAAATTACTGGAAGAAAGATAAACCTAGCTGGAAGTACGACAAACCCAATGGATACTGGAAAGACGACAAACCAAATTACTGGAAGAAAGATACACCTAGCTGGAAGTATGACAAACCCAATGGATACTGGAAAGATGACAAACCCAACGGATACTGGAAAGATGACAAACCAAATTACTGGAAGAAAGATACACCTAGCTGGAAGTATGACAAACCCAATGGATACTGGAAAGATGACAAACCCAACGGATACTGGAAAGATGACAAACCAAATTACTGGAAGAAAGATACACCTAGCTGGAAGTATGACAAACCCAATGGATACTGGAAAGATGACAAACCCAACGGATACTGGAAAGATCACAAACCAAATTACTGGAAGAAAGATACACCTAGCTGGAAGTATGACAAACCCAAAGACTACTGAAAATACTAAAAGAGGAGGTAAATCCAGATGAAAACAAAGCCATCTTTCGACGCTGTCATTGGATCCAGAGGTTTTCCTTATGTGGACACAATATGCATGTGCTATTTTCAGTTTCAAGTCCGTGTTTCATTTATACAGTGTGTAGTGTCTTTAGTACCGTACCGATTATGTTGGTTTGTTTTAGTCAAAGCAAATCGTTCGAAATAATACAAGCAAAATAACGATCTAATTTCAAAAAGTTTGGAATGGAGGTTGATAAATGAACACTTATTTATCCTGTGTATTAAATGTTCTCTTTCTCGAGTACTTCTTCGAAATGAAAACTTTATCTAAAAGTCTTAATCTTTGAAAAGATACGGGGAAAACCGGGAATATTATTTTAAAATGAAATGATTAGTTCTTCATTGGAAAAAAATATTTTCTGATTTTGAATGGTACACATCGTAGAAAGTTTTCTTTTCTCGGAATCGAAAGTTTCAACGATACTTGTATCGTCCGGTGGTCCTCTCGTAACCTTCTCCAGCAGAACTGATCCAGTCAAATCTTGGTTCGATCAGGCTGTAAATTCACGGCTGCACTTAAACTTGCCTCCCATTCCGAGTTTTTATAACAGGTTGTCATAAACTGGAGGGAGTTCCAGTTCAGTGTCTCAGCTGAGGTTAAGTTTTCTTGTGTTGATTCAGTGGGCTTCTCTTACCTTCTGCATCCAGATATGGGTTTATGTGTGCAGCACAGATGTCCCATCCAGGTCAATACTGTAACTATGTAAGGAAATATACAAGTGTCGTCGGAACTTTCGATTCTGAGTTATGGCGACTTTCCACCAAATGATAAGTAGTTTTGGTATTTTAATGGCATTACTTTTGTCACTGTTGCTTGCTTTGTATTGTGTTTGTTTACTTGGTTCGTTTATATATTTAACCTGTTGTTTGCTTGCTTTGTGTTTTTTTGGGTTTTTTTGTTTGTTTGTTTGTTTGTTTTTTGTTGTTTTTTATTATTACAATGTTTTCTTTTAGAATAAGCTTACATTGGAATTCTGTTGAATTTCCTACTGATTAACAATACTGGCAAGAATAATAAAAAGTTTGCATCGTATTTTGTAAGTTATCTTTCGCTTTTCATTGTGAGCCTGCCTGAGTGAATGTGTGTGTGTGTGTGTGTGTGTGTGTGTTCGTTTTCATCGTGAACCTGTGAGCGCATGTGCGTGTGTGTGTGTGTTTCGTGTGTGTTTCTATATGTTTTATCATCATAATCATCATTATAAAGTAATTACACAGCAAGGAAAAGACAAATCAAAGCTCTGACTCGCCAGTCAATCACATGCGTGCATGATTCCGAGATATGAAAGTAACAACTTACAAACACATGTTAATCAATATGAAAAAGCAATAAAATCATAGACCGGAGTGTCTATATGTCACCATGTCTGTGTGATCCCGTGTCTATATGTCACCATGACTATGTGATCCAGAGTCTATGTGTCACCATGTCTGTATGTCCCCGTGTCTATGTGCCACCATGTCTATGTGATTCCGTGTCTGAACCGCGATTCGAACCAGCGCGCTCAGATTCTCTCGCTTCCTACGCGGACGCGTTACCTCCAGGCCATCACTCCACACGTCATTGTGTCTACATGTCCCTGCGT
>JAAQRG010056383.1:0-10994 GCA_011634625.1 Babylonia areolata | reverse complement strand
ATTTTTTTTTTTTTTTTTTTTTTTTTCCCTTTCTGCTGATTTTGCTTCAATAGCTTTGATCCCTTTTTAGGGCGAAGCCTTGATGTAAAACAGCTTGTTACTAGCTTATCTATCCAGATTACCCTCGATAATTCTTGTCTTGTATTGTCAGTCATGACACAAGATGTACAGTAATCATCAGTGTTAATTGTTAATTGAAAAAGTTCTCATTTCATGAGCAGTTTGTTCTTACAGTTGTTGTCTGTCTCATCTAAATATTAGTTCCCAGATCCTCACTCAAGACTCATGAACAGGAAGATGATTCAGTATACTGCAGTGTGCATGCAATCTAATTTTTCAGCAGGCACTGTTAACAGACAGGAGCCACATCAGTTTTTCTTACAGATCATGATATAGAACAATATCAGTTATTTATCATCATTTTGTTTTGCGAAAGAAAACCAGCAAACAATATGTTATCCTGACATGTCATTTATTATTCTACGGTGTGTGTGTGTGTGTGTGTGTGTGTGTGTGTGTGTGTGTGTGTGTGTGTGTGTGTGTTGCTGTTGTTGTTATTGTTGTTGTTTTAAGTGGGTTTGCTTCAACAGAAACTGCCTAACTTAATCAATTGAAACTGAGCAAAGAGTAAAGTGTGAATTCAAAAGATTTTTTTTCAGCAGACCGTCCCAGGAAATAATGATTCCTTATTTTAATTGTCTGTTGTGTGTCTTGCAGACTTGATCATTTTGATGGCAAGATCCCGTTTGATTTTGAAACATGGCTCAAAATCCCTGACTGCTGTGTCCACCTGTCTGCAGAAGAGACAGGTTTGTAGCTGTTGTGTATGTGCAGTGGAGAAAAACAGTGGTATACAGGTTTCAAATTTGAATCAAAAGGGAGGGGAAAAAAACCCCACATGCACAATTCTGTGTTTTCATGTCAGTATAAAATTTCTCAGCATCATTTGTCAGGGGTTTTTATTTGCTTGTGTGTGTGTGTGCGCGTGGGAGCGTCTGCATGTGTGTGCATGCGTGCATGTATATCTGCATGTTTTTTAGGAAATATGTTTTCCATCTAAGTATGTTCTTTTTGTATACCTTCAAAGGTAATCCTTGCTGACGCTAGTTCTGAAAAGTATTCTTTGTTTATTTCTGTGTCTGCTTTTATATGTAGTCATTCTCTCTCTCTCTCTCTTTCTCTCTCTCTCTCTTTCTCTCTCTGTCTCTCTCTCTCTCTCTGTCTCTCTCTCTCTCTCTCTCTCTCGCCCTCCATATATGTATGTCTGTAGATATATATATATATATATGCTAGTTAATGTTTTGTGAAATGGGCCTTTGGCTTTATCAATAATCCATTCAGACTTAAGACTCTTTGTATTCATTCATGTGTGTGTTTTGTATGTGTATGTGTGTGTGTTTCCAGTGATTGTCATTTGTGTGTGTGTGTGTTTCCAGTGAATTTCATCTCCATGGAGGTGAGCTTTGCGGTCAGCGGAGTGGTCTTTGCCGTGGTGGTGAGGGAACGTGTGTGGGATTATGCACTGACTGTCACTGTGGTGCACACTGCTCTGTCATGCCTAGGTGACTTAACCCCTTCACACTTTTTGTTTGTTTGTTAGCACTGTTTGGCAATGTATCCATATTCAGCTTGGTTGCTTTGTGGCTGTATGAGAGTGGAGAGAAATTGAAATAAAAACTTTTTTTGTTGTTGTTCAGGGGGAAAGAATAAGCACGCAATGACCTGTTTTTGTCTTTAGGCATGGAAGAGACTATGTGAATTGGAGAATACAAGGGGGGGAAAAGAAGATAACAATGATAAAAGTTAATTGTAGAGATGTATTCTGAGAAGGCTACTGTGACATAGCTGTTTAGACTCTTTGAGTCTCTGAATATGTGTGTGTGTGTGTGTGTGTGTGTGTGTGTGTTTGTGTGTGTGTGTGACATTCACATAAGCATGTGTTGATTATCTCACACAGTGTTTGTGTTTTCATACAATGAGCCGTGTGTGTGAGCTTACATGTGTGCTTGTCGTCGTACTGCAAAATGATGACCAGAATCATGAGTATTATTGCTGTGATATTTACCACATCAAAATGTGGAGATCTTTTACACTTTTGATTTTCAAAACAAATCTTGTTAGCAGTCGTGATACTGGAGTATTATGTCAGGGATATTGCAGAAAGGAGCATTGCTTGTCATCAGGGGTTTTTTGGGGGTTTTTTTCAACATTTTTTATTCAGACAGAGGTTTACAGATACAGAATTTATATGTTTTGTGCATTAGAAAGTATAGGGTAAGCATATAATTAAGTTCTAAGTACTGACAAATTTATAACAGCTAAACAATATATGTTCAATGTCAAAGTTCCAAGGTAGCATTGTATAGCTTAATCTTGTATCAAACAGTTATAAAGTGCCCATTTTTCCACAAACTTGTTATATTCCATAGTTATGTTAAAGACATACTTGTCTACTTCATGTGCCTGTTTGAGGTCTTTTTTTAACATTTGTAATGTTGGTTTTGCTTTGTTGATTCTACATTTGTATACATAGAATTTAGCTATCAATAAGATATATAAGAAACATTCACCAGTTTTCATTTTGTTATGTCCAAAAGGCACCAGTGTGTCGTTCAGGTTAAGTCTGTCACAATGTAAACACTTTTCTTTTAAATATCTCACATCAGGTTTTTATCTCCTGCATCGCTTTGATGTGATTTATTCTTCAACCCATTTTGTTGTTTTTTTTTTGTAATTTTATATGGTATGTCTTAACAAAAATTTCTTTAAAAGGATAGGGTGTGTTTGTTAGAATGGAGTAAGACATAGTATGTGTGCATAATTATGTACATGCATGCTCATATATGGAAATCCATGCATATTATATCAGGATATGTGTTTGCCTTTCTTTTTATGCTGGGCCACGAAAATGTGTTTTAGACTGAAAAAACTTTGACAAAGGACAAGTGAATGATTTGTATGTTTCCAAACTTTTTTTTTGTTTGTTTGTTAATTATGTAACAGTTTCTTGGTGTTAAACTCATTTTGATGGAAGAAAACTCGGTAACAAGTGTATTTTACTGATACTAAGAACTGATACCCACTGTGTGGATGTTTACCATGTAACCGCAGAAAAAATGCACAGTTTGTTTTGTAAAACATTCTTCATTCTTGGACTTAAAAGTACTACCTGTAGTTTACATTGTGCATGAACAATCAAATTCAGCAATGTATCCACATGCATCATTCTACTCATTCTTCTGAGCATGTGCTTGTACAATCCATTTCATGAATTTTGTTAGTCAGACAGGGGTGACCATTCCAAGAAAGTGGGAGAGAGAGAGATCTAAGGGGACATATCTAACACCACATCGACACCACCAGAACGACAATGCGTTAAGAGCGGCTGTGAAAATGCCAGTGTTTTTGCTGGGCGTTGGTGAATCAACCATGTGTGTGTCTGTCTGTGTGTGTGTGTGAGGCAGTGATACTCCACATGAACACCTCTCTCTGCATGCAAACATCTATTTTTTTCAAACGACATTTTGTAGGACCATCATTGGCAGGGTCTCCAAAATGTGCAGTGATGGCCTAGAGGTAACACATCCGCCTAGGAAGTGAGAGAGTCTGAGTGCTCTGTTTCGAATCACGGCTCAGCCGCCAATATTTTCTCCCCCTCCACTAGACCTTGAGTGGTGGTCTAGTCATTCGGATGAGACGATAAACCAAGGTCCTGTGTGTAGCATGCACGTAGTAGTAGTAGGCCTCCTTCGGTCATGGCTGACCATGGATAAGCATGCACGTAGCACACGTAAAAGAACCCACGGCAACAAAAGGGTTGTTCCTGGCAAAATTCTGTAGAAAAGTCCACTTCGATAGGAAAAACAAATAAAACCAAACGCAGGAAAAAATACAAAAAAAAGGGTGGCACTGTAGAGTAGCGACAAGCTCTCCCTAGGGAGAGCAGCCCCAATTTCACACAGAGAAATCTGTTGTGATAAAAAGAAATACAATATAGTGTAATGCCCCCCAAACTCCCATCCATTACCCCCCATCCCTCCCCACACACACACACCTCACACACTGCCCCACACTCCACTCCTTTCCTACAGCTGTCCAGTGTCGATGGATTTACCCTGGCCAACCAATGCCCTTGTAGATTGAATTGTATTTCCACCATGCAATGTTTCATGTACAGTCTTTTCTGATTTATGTTTTTTGTTTGTTTTTTTGCAGTGATGTTGAATTTCCCTTTGAACTGGTCATGGTGGGTCTGCTATGGTAAGTGTGTGTGTGTGTGTGTGTGTGTGTGTGGTAAACTTTAATAAATTCATTTTCTCTGAAAGGCACTTCCGGAGTGCAAAATACATTTTAAAGAAGCCAATTTTCTGGTGGTAAGCAACAACAACAAAAAAAAAAAAAAAAAAATCATTTGGATTGTAATGAATGTACTGGTAACTCCCCACCACCATCTCTCCCTCCATCCCCCCACCCCCACCCCCCCACCTCCCAGTATTTTTGGATGTTGTTGTTGAACATCAGGAATCACATGTGAGCCATAAAGGTTTTGCCTCTCACTAAAAATTGTTTTACCATGCTGACAATACCTGCATTAAAAAAAAAAAAAAAATGTTTTTTTGCTCTGTGTCCAGCTGTGGCATTGGTGCTGATGGTTGTGATCGGAGAGCTGGTGGCGGTGGTGGTGAGATGGAAGTTTCAAGGCAGAGTGAGTCCTGCTCCAAAGGACTTTGACCAGTACAACGGGTTCCTGTACAGAAAGTCTTGATCTTGAGTTCTTGACTCAGCCATGTGAGGGTTGATGGAGGGAATGATTTCCATAGTGGGTGTGACTGTTGGAGAGGGAGAGAAAAACGTCTACATATATACAGCTGAAGCCTACTGTTTTAATTGCAACTGAACTTTGTTGATCATGAGATCAGCAGATTTTTTTTTTTAATCTTTTATTGTGGTAATGCCAACTCTATATATGCCATAATGTGTATAGATATGATTAATGAAAGAAAACAAGAGCCGTTTGGATTTTGATATTTTGTAATTTGTGTGTACAAGCAAATGCATGTGTGTGTTTGTGTGTGTATGCTTCCAAGTGTTGGTGCAGATGGTAAGTGCATTTTGCACTTGTATGCGTTGATGTGTACATATCAGCAATGCAATGAAGAATATTGTACTTGTAAAAAAAAAATACATTAAAAAGGGTTCACTCGAGTGGACTGAACTGTGCATATTTTGGGTCACAAAGCCTTTAGAACTTTTCTGTTTTTCATATGTATACCATTTTATTTCAAGCAAGTGGTGATAGTTACAGAAGTCGTGCTGTGCCATTGTGTCAAAAGAATATGACAGACGTGAAAATCAATGATGGGGAAACTGAACTGCATGCAGCCTTTCAAAAGGGAAGTTAATCCATGGTTTGTAACCCACAGTTGTCTTCTGATGCATTACTTGACCAGTCTACAATCGTTGTTTGACATTTTCAGCCTCTTTGGCCCAGTAATGAACCACCAGCTGATCTGTTTACTGTTTGTTATTGTTTCATATTTGGCTTTCTCTTTTTTTCTTCTTCTTCTTCTTTTTTTTTTTTTCATAATACAGTCTATGTGTTGTTTTTGATTGGGTATATTCTTGATTGTTTCATGCCTAATTACCATGTTTGTTTTTTTAATTGGTATATTTTCTTGGGTGTTTATCTCTGCCATACAGGGTTAGCAGTTGTGGTTGATCTCCTCTGACCTCTTTTAATATAGTATTTAATAACAAAGTTGACTGCCAGCTCCATTTTGCAAAGCAGCATGATTTGTCTTTTTCTTTCTCTTTTATTCTTTATCAAGCCATGCAGCATTTACCATCTGTTTCTGTAGCAAAGCAGTGTATATCTTTCTTTTTTTCTTTCTTTTTTTTTAATATTTGTTTATTTTTCAACATGTAATACAGTATATGTGAACTTTGGTCGGCAGCGAAGTATTTAGTGGGTGTCTGCTTTTGCATTCACTGACAATAGAGTTGGAAAGGCATGTTACATGTTTCAAATTTGTGTGTATGTGCATATATATGTTGAGTTTCTCTTGATCTATTGAAATTATTTTGTGGTCGTTGTGACTGGTCCCAAAAACTGGTTTGGTCATGGAGGCGATGCACCGCTGAAAACATCACCAACATTCTCAGTTTCTGGAGGTCATGGGATAGGGTGTGAGGTTCGGCAAAGCTTCTCAATCTCTGTCCACTAAGTGATGTTGTCTGCCCACTTCTTTCCATGTCTGCCTTTTCCACTGCACTGTTCCCCAAAGGATGGTCTTGGAGAGCGCTTCAGATCTTGTCACATGGCCATACCATTTCATTTTCCTGTTTTTTCACTGATGTCAGTTGGTCTTCTTACTGACCAAAATGATGTCTGAGGTTCTGGGGTTTAAAAAAAGATTTTTTTATTATAAATATTGATTTATTTCTAAGACTTCAAAATGAATGAACAAACTATACAAAGAAAAAAAAGAACCAACCACAGTTTTGACAGCTTGTAAGAGCACATGCAGTGCGAGTGTGTGCAGTATGGTGGAGGTTGCACAGGAAGGAGGGGGTTGGAGGGGATGGCGGGGAGAGTTCAAGTACCAGCAGGTTGTGAGTGGTACATCCACTTTCCTTGTCTTCTTCACCCTGTAACTCTGTGTGAAAAAGTCATTGGCATGTCACACTGCAGAACTTGTCACCAGTGGTAGATGGTGCATTATAACTCACAGTCAAAGGTCCCATAGCCTTTTACAGCCATAGGGGCAGGGAATTCTTATTCACTGTGTCTATGGCTTGAGCTAAAGATGCTGGGATCCAGCTGGAGGGATGCAGAAAGGACAGCCCAGAGTAGAGTTCAGTGGAGAAATGTCGTTGATGGCCTATGTTCCACAGGGAGCGAAGGGCCTAAGTGTCTATGGCTCAGCACAGGGAGGAAGGTAGGGCCCTATCTTCTCCTTCCACCGTTTCCAGACTGAATTCTGGTGCCAGTTTACACGGTGGTGGAATGAAGAAAAATCAGGGTAAAATGCCATTACAGAGGACACAAAACGATGCTCAAATGGGGTGGTGAACCCTGATTACTGGATGAGAATTCCGATGCCAAACTGATTCAGCCACACACCACACCCCCACCCCCACCCCTTTTTACATGGTAAAGTGGAATGTGCAAATATAGAAATGGTATGTAGATGAATTGCTGATAATTCATTACCAACCCACCCCTTTATCCTCTCTGTGTGTGGCTCTTTAAAGACACCATATGAGCATTAGACTTTTTCTTTTTTTAATTGAGGGAATGGTGCTGTAGTTGATATCCTCCCATTGCTTTTGAAAGACGTTGGGGGTGTGGGGGTGGATTGTGTTATCCGTGTCTTCTTCATCATTCAGGAAAAGTTTACACACATCAGTGATTTTTTAATACGTGGTTCTTTATAAACTTGTATCGCAAAAGCAGTGTGATTGTTGTTTATTTATTGTTTTTTTTCCACAAAATGAAAAAGTTCAGGAATAATTGTTGTAATTTTGTGATTTCATGGGCATGTCTTTTGACGAAGTACTTCCATGTATATTCAGTGTAGAATGTATAGTGATATGAAATGCCAGCATTTTCTTTCCTTTTACATTATGTCTGTCACTTTTTGACTTGTTTGTGAGAGGGAGATAGAGAGAGAGTGTGCGTGTGTGTGTACAAAATGAGTAAGTGTAATCACCCAAGTCTGTCTGTGTCTGTGATTGTGGGCGTGTCTGTAGTTAGTGTAGTAAATTCTCAGCTGCAGAGAGTGGCCAGAGTAACTTAGCTGAGTGGAATGGCAGATCTATACTAGAGATATTTCCCAGTCATCCACTTTAACACGTTGATGTTACAGTTCAGAGGTAAAGACCAAGAATACAAAATCATGGTTTGGAGTGACCGATTTTTATAATATTCATATAGTTTACAGCCGGTGTCCAGGGGCTGCTAAATGAAAGTGTCTTAATACTGAAACAAAATACAAAAAAAATGGGGGAAATCATCACCAAAATGCCAGTATGGAAATCCACATAGTACAGAAAATGTGAAATACTCCCATCCATTATAGATGACTTTTTTTTCTTTTTTTAAAAACATTTGTAGGCATGATAGAGCTGACATTCTGCGTCCAATCTTCACCATTATGAGCACAATGATTGGCCATTGTTTGAGGTTTGCAATTTTAAAAAAAAACACACACACAAAAAAACAACTCTTTTCAACATGACAACAAGGAAAGAGCTTTAAAGTTTGAGTTTGAATCTTGCTTCCAGTCTACTGTGCATATTCACAGAAGATTAGTTTCTCATGAAAAGTCAAGATCAGAACATAAATTTATTTGAAGATAATATGCTCTGCATTTAAGTGGCTTAAGTTGCAGCATTCTTTTAAAATGTTGTGTTATTCCTGTTTTCAGTTAAGTACATTGTGTGTGTGCGTTTGTGTGCACTATATCAAAAAGCCGCACTTCTTTTTGTTTTGTTTTTTTATTGTTCTCTTTTTTCCAAACAGCTTCTTTTTCTTCTTTTTTAATTTTTTTTTTTTCCATCTTCATCTTTCTTGAGCTGGTTCGCTTTTCTTCCTTTCTTTTTTCTGTTTCTTAGCCTCTCTTCCCATTTCAAGATCAGTTTAGTTTGGCTGGAGTTGTAATCATCTAAAAATATGGTGGGTTTTTTTGCTGTTTTTTTTTCATTGTTTGGATTTTTGTTTATACCTTAGATTTTCATATCTGTACTGGTACAATTTGTTAATCACTGTCTAGGTTTTTTATTTGTCATGTCTGCACAATTCTCTTGTACATTCTGCACAGTCCTGAGAGTCTTGCCATGATGATTTCAGGTTTTTTCAATGATTTTAGTTGATTTGCCCTGTTCATTGATCAGTGAACTCCTGATTTTTTGTTTTGTTTGTTTGGTTGGTTAATTTTGAGTGCACAAGGTAGATTGGGCTGCTACAGTTAAAACATTTCAGGGAATAATCATTGTCAGTCTCCATTGCCTGTTTCTTTGGTTTTTGTGTAATATGATTAAAAAGTTTATTTTTATGCTTGTGAAGTTTTGGGTAAATTGATCAAAAGGTTACTTCATTTATATGTTTACAAAATGCTATGTAAATTGAATAGCAATTGACTTTGTATGTTTTCGAAATATATCATTTCCTTTTTGGTTTTTGATTAAAAGTTTACTTTGTTTAAATAATAAGTATTCTCTCTGTGAGAAGTTCCATGTGTGTGTGTGTGTTAGTGTGTGTGTGTGTCCCTAGACGAGAGAGTATGTGTAAATTAGGCTGGTCAGTCTTTTTCAATGTTTAAATCTAAAGCATGAAGAATGTTTCTTTGTTCTGCCACCCCACCTCATCCCCCATTTATTTTTTAAAAAAAATTTTTTAACAACAGTTTTACCTCCAGAATCTTTTATCTTCAGGTGTGCAAACTTTCCTCCTCCTCACAATTTTCATGTAACGTAAGCCATGGGAATTAGGGTTAGGAGGTGTTACCATTCACAGGCATAATCTGCATCACATACTGATGTAAATTTTGCTGTATATTCCATCTGACATCTGCAGAGCCACAGGTACATACAACAGCTAACACTGGATATAAATTCAAATATGGGAAATAATAATAATGAGATTTATATAGCGCTGAATCTTGTGCAGAGACAAATCAAAGCGCTTTCACACCAGTCAATCACACGTGAGGTTTGAATCCCAACTACGCCTGGTGGGATGAAAGTGGAGATATTTCTCATGTCCCACATTGACAAATGTACAGGCCTGCCTATTTTTTGTCTTAATCTTCTTTGTGTCTATACACATGAGCTAAATCAAATACACACATTAATGAATCTGAAATTCATGTCATATGAGGTGAAACAAAATATAAACACACCTAGCATGCCCAATTGTAACTGTGCATAAATGAGGGTGATTCAACCAAAGAATTCAGAAGAAAATTTAAATACTGATATATTCCTGCCTGCTGAAGTGATGTAGACCACAGCTTTAGTTTCTAGAGAGGGAAAAAAATCACTTTTGTTACTTACATCTAATGGCTTTTGTTAAAAAACAACAACCCATGGTGTTAGATATTAAACAATAAACAAGTGGCATACCTTCCATTCTTTTAAGTAGGGCTGAAGACAGAGCTACCTGGCCAGTGTGCAACCTCTAATAAACAAAGGTATCATACACCTATCACATAGGACTGTGAATGCCAAGAAGAATAAGACTCTTTAAAGTGAGACGAAACACACAAATGAACAAAAGAAAAAAAAAAAAGAACAGCCTGAGAGCTAATTCCTTGAAATGTCTGTCTGTATCTTTTATTTCCTACCATTGCAAAATGGCTGGGCGCACAGAACATAAGAAATAAATTTCTGTTTATTTTTCAGTGTATTCTAAATTGCCTGTCTCAAAAGCTGATTATTTTGGAAAAACTTTTTTTTTTCAGTGTATTCTAAACTGCCTGTCTCGAAAGCTGATTATTTTGGAAAGACTGAGCATGGTGACGTTGTGTGCTTTGTTTCCATGGATGTGCCAGTTATTTCTTCACAACATTATTGCCTTCATCCCAGGGTATGATGTTGCACACTGCTCCAATGCAGCAGAAACATAGTGATTGCTATGTACCACTCATCTGTAGGCCAACACCAGCTTTGCGTTTTCATTATACATAAGTTATGGTTTTAGTTTTAGTTGCACTTCAGGAGGAAGGTGGCAGAATGGTTAAGACACTCAGCTGCCAATACAGAGAGTCTGTAAGGGTGTGGGTTCAAATCCTGTTCTCCCAAGTTTGACTGGAAAATCTAGTCTTTCGGATGAGACAATAAACCGAGGTCCTATGTGCAACACACACTTGGCACACTGAAAAAGAACCCATGGCAACAAGAGAGTTGTCCTCTGGCAAAATCATGTAAAAAGAAATCTACGCTGATATGTACACAAATAATTGTCCTCTGGCAAAATCATGTAAAAAGAAATC
>JAAQRG010056382.1:2500-11006 GCA_011634625.1 Babylonia areolata | reverse complement strand
AGCCGAAGCCGTTCCATCGTCTCTCATCAATTTGGCGACTTGTCCATATTTTGAAGCAACACTCTGCGACCTCGGCGAAGCCTCAACGCTTTCGACAAGTCAAGCTGGGTTGCAAGGAAGGGAGTGAAATCGTCGTTTGACACGCTGCGTGAATTAATTATTAAGAGTGCTGAGCTGCTGACACAGTTTACAGCGTTGTTTGTTGTGTGTGTGTGATCCTGTCGTCAAAGAGTTGTCTTGTTCTACTGTTCTGCTACGCCATACTACTACTGCACTCTTTTCGGTGTAGACCTGGTCCTAGAGAGAGAGAGAGAGAGAGAGGGTATGTGTGTGTGGTGTGTGATCTACATATACTTCGGAACTGACAGGGATTTATTCTTCACTTCTCAGCGGTGAGCGCGCGCGCGACGGCGTGTGTGTGTGTGTGTGTGTGTGTGTGTGTGTGTGTGTGTGCATATATGTGTATGTGTTGATATTGAGGGAAAAGCTCAGACAATTCACACTGTTGAGGAGTGTTGGAGGAAATTGAGTGTTGAGGAGTCGTGGTAGTAGTGGTTGGAGTTGTTGTGAGAGTGTGGGAAGCTGACCTCGAGGGAGCCATGCCTAGAAAGTTGGACAATAAAGGGTGAGTGGGTGTGGTGTTTGTTGTGTTGATGTCGTTGTTATTATTGTTTTGCTGGTGTTGGTGGTGTTGTGATTGTTGTTGTTGTTGTTGCTGTCAGTGTTGATGACGTTGTTATTATTGTTTTGCTGGTGTTGGTGGTGTTGTGATTGTTGTTGTTGTTGTCGCTGTCAGTGTTGATGGCGTTGTTATTATTGTTTTGCTGGTGTTGGTGGTGTTGTGATTGTTGTTGTTGTTGTTGCTGTCAGTGTTGATGACGTTGTTATTATTGTTTTGCTGGTGTTGGTGGTGTTGTGATTGTTGTTGTTGTTGTTGCTGTCAGTGTTGATGGCGTTGTTATTATTGTTTTGCTGGTGTCGGTGGTGTTGTGATTGTTGTTGTTGTTGTTGTTGTTGTTGTTGCTGTCAGTGTTGATGGCGTTGTTATTATTGTTTTGCTAGTGTTGGTGGTGTTGTGATTGTTGTTGTTGGTGTTGTTGTCAGTGTTGATGTCGTTGTTATTATTGTTTTGCTGGTGGTGGTGGTGTTGTGATTGTTGTTGTTGTTGTCGCTGTCAGTGTTGATGGCGTTGCTATTGTTGTATTGTTGTTGATGCTGTTGTTGTTGGTGGTGGTGGTGTTGTGATTGTTGTTGTTGTTGTTGCTGTCAGTGTTGATGGCGTTGCTATTGTTGTATTGTTGTTGATGCTGTTGTTGTTGTTGTTGGTGGTGTTGTGATTGTTGTTGTTGTTGCTGTCAGTGTTGATGGCGTTGCTATTGTTGTATTGTTGTTGATGCTGTTGTTGTTGGTGGTGGTGGTGTTGTGATTGTTGTTGTTGTTGTTGTTGCTGCTGTCAGTGTTGATGGCGTTACTATTGTTGTATTGTTGTTGATGCTGTTGTTGTTGTTGTTGTTGTTGCTGCTGTCACTGTTGATGGCGTTGCCATTGTTGTATTGTTGTTGATGCTGTTCTTGTTGATGGTGGTGGTGGTGGTTATGGTTGTAGTTGTTTTGTTGTTGTTGTTGTTGTTGATGGTGGTGGTGGTTATGGTGGCGTTGTTACTGTTGTTGTTAGTGATGGTGTTATCATTGTTGTTACTGATTGTGCTTCGTCGGCAGTTTTGCTACTTTTAGTTAGTAGCAGTAGTACTTTCATTTCGTTTTTATTCATAAATAAATATATATATATATATGGAAAAAAAAACACAAAAAAAGAAATAAAGCCTCCATTTTCAAGGAGACATCAAAGCGTGCGGACTGACCCATACGCGCTACACCACATCTGCTTAAACAGATGCCTGACGACCTACCCATAAGCCGAAAAGTGTCGGTCAGGGCTTGTTCGGAGGCTCAGGGCATATTTTTTTTTCCACTTTGTGCGATATTTTTGTGTTTTGTATTTGTATTTTGTATTTCTTTTTTTTTTTCTTTTTTTTTACAACAGATTTCTCTGCGTGAAATTCGGGCTGCTGTCCCCAGGGAGAGTGCGTCGCTACACTACAGCGCCACCCGTTTTTTGTTGTTGGTTTTTTTTTTCCTGCGTGCAGTTTTATTAATTCCTATCGAAGTGGATTTTTCTACACAGTTTTGCCAGGAACAACCCTTTTGTTGCCGTGGGGTTTTTTATGTGCGCTAAGTGCATGCTGCACACGGGACCTCGGTTTATCGTCTCATCCGAATGACTAGCGTCCAGACCACCAGTCAAGGTCTAGTGGAGGTGAAGACAATATCGGCGGCTGAGCCGTGATTCGAACCAGCGCTTCAGATTCTCTCGCTTTCTAGGAGGACGCGTTACCTCTAGGCCATCACTCCACTATTAGCGCATTCATTGTTTTTTTTGTTGTTGACGTTGTTGTTTTTGTTGTTGACGTTGTTGTTGGTATTGTTGTTGATTTTTAAATATTTTTTTGATTACTGTTATATCGGTGGTCTTGTAGTTTGTCGTCGTTGTGGTTGTCCTTCGCTTTCGTTTCTCTTCTTTTTTCATGTTGTGTGGTATTGGACGATTTAAAAATAATTTTAAAAAATTCGACACTTTCATATGGATGTTTTACATGTTGATTTCTTCTTTTACTGAAGTCACGTTTGATGTTTTTGTGTTTGTGTTTGTCTACATTTGTTTCACGGCACCTCATATAATTTGTCTTAATGAGATAATAAAGTGTTGTTGTTGTTGTTCAAAATAACAAAAAAACACACCAAAAACCAGTTACATGCGTACTCTTTATCATAACAATTTGTTAAACTGATAAAACAAGACAAACAACACAACACACAAGCAAAAAGAACAGAGGAAATATTGAACTGATAATATTAATGAGAAGAAGAAGAGGGAGAAGAAGAAGAAGAGAGGAAGAAGGCGACGTGACACATAAAAAAAGAGAAAAGAGTACATTTTTCATTGGAGGAAGATAAAATAAAATAAAAAAGGGGGAGGGGGGTGGCGGGGGGGGGGGGGGGGGGTGGAGGGCGGGGTGCATTTGTAACAACACTTATTGGACGATTGTTACTTGTATTGCTGTTGTTTCTGGGGGTTTTTTTTTTTGTTTGTTGTTGTTGTTTTTTGTTGTTGTTTTTTTTTTTGTTTTGTTTTTTTCTTTTTTTTCTTTTTTTGGGGGGTGGGGGGGGGGGAGGTTAGTAATTTTTTAAATGGCTTTCATTGTTGTTTTTCTTTTTGACGACGACGACGACGACGATGATGATGATAATGATGATGATGGTACTTTACATATGTTACATATCTTGTTTAGAAATTTCGATTCATGTTGTTGGGTTAGGCCTTTGTCATAAATTCACTTTTTAAAAAAAAACAAAAAACGATAGTAATGTTAAGCTGAAATTAATGAGCAGCATGCTGACGTAAATGACTGAAGCCTGATATCTTTGGTTTGTGCAGGTTTGACCCTTTCCAGATCTTTGAGGTAACCCGCTGTCTGTATGTGTGTGTGTGTGTGTGTGTGTGTGTGTGTGTGTGTGTGTGTGTGTGTGTCTGTCTGTCTGTCTGTCTGTGTGTCTGTCTGTGTGTGTGTGTATGCCCGTGTGTCTTTCCCTCTGATTGATAACGAAATGAACAAGCAAGTAAATTATACATGAACGAGCTTACAAACGCATACATAAATAAACAACTGAATAATCAAACAAATTGACAAATAAATGAATAAATGAATCTCTTCATAGATAAATGAAATAGCAATGAATGACTAAGTAAACAGATAAATAAACAGACGAATGAATGAATAAGTAAATAAATAAATGAATAAATAAATAGACGAATAAGTAAATAATTAAATGAAGGAATTATATAAAAAAAAGAAGATGAATGAATGAACAAATGGGTAAACAAATAGATGAACAAAAAGACTGGCTGATCCTCTTCGTGTACCACGGTTCCTCCAAATCCTCACAGAATGAATGAGTGAATAAAACAAAAGGATGGATGGATAGACGTTGTGATGGTCGAAGGGGTTACTACTACACTGAAATCAGCCAACAGACAGAAGGAGGAAGGAAGGAAATCATGGCTGAGAGAGTGAAACCAAACAGCTGACCAACAAAACTAAGGGAATCCCTCCGGTCACTGAGAGAATGGATGAGCCGCTGTTTCATTCGTAATGTATTCTCTGAATGTTCCTCTTCCCCCCACTCACCCCCACCCACCACAAGCCTGCTTGTTTGTTTGTGTGTGTGTGTGTGTGTGTGTGTGTGTGTGTGTGTGTGTGTGTGTGACGGTGTCTGTGTTTGTGTTTGTGTCTGTGTCTCTGTGTACACATGTGTGTCTGACTTCGTGCATGTTTGTGTATGTGTGCATATGTATGTGTATGCACGCGCATGTCTGCGTGCGTGCGTACATGTGTATGTGTTCGTGGGTGAATGGATAGGGTTTGGTGGGAGGTCCGTGTGTGTTTCGTTGAAATATTGGAGACCCGTTGACGTTCGATAAATTGTTTATCAGAGGAGTTGAAGTACTGGAAACTCTAGGACGTTCAACAAAGACCCAGTGTTTTGAGGAGCTGAAATGTTAGAAATCGAATGACGTTAACCAAAGTGTTTAGAGATGTTGAAATATTGGAGACACAATGACGTCAAACAAAGTGTTTAGAGGATCTAGGAGGTGAACTATCAGAAACACAATGACGTCAAAGTGTTTAGAGGAGGTGAACTATCGGAGACACAATGACGTCAAAGTGTTTAGAGGAGATGAACTATTGGAGACACAATGACGTCAAACAAAGTGTTTAGAGGAGGTGAACTATCAGAAACACAATGACGTCAAAGTGTTTAGAGGAGGTGAACTATCAGAAACACAATGACGTCAAAGTGTTTAGAGGAGGTGAACTATCGGAGACACAATGACGTCAAACAAAGTGTTTAGAGGAGGTGGACTATCGGAGACACAATGACGTCAAAGTGTTTAGAGGAGGTGAGCTATTGGTGACACAATGACGTCAAACAAAGTGTTTAGAGGAGGTGAACTATCGGAGACACAATGACGTCAAACAAAGTGTTTAGAGGAGGTGAACTATCGGAGACGCAATGACGTCAAAGTGTTTAGAGGAGGTGAACTATCGGAGACACAATGACGTCAAAGTGTTTAGAGGAGGTGAACTATCGGAGACACAATGACGTCAAACAAAGTGTTCAGAGGAGGTGAACTATCGGAGACGCAATGACGTCAAAGTGTTTAGAGGAGGTGAACTATCGGAGACACAATGACGTCAAAGTGTTTGGAGGAGGTGAACTATCGGACACACAATGACGTCAAAGTGTTTAGAGGAGGTGAACTATCGGAGACACAATGACGTCAAACAAAGTGTTTAGAGGAGGTGAACTATCGGAGACACAATGACGTCAAAGTGTTTAGAGGAGGTGAACTATTGGAAAGCCGATGGCGTTAACCAGTCTTTAGAGGAGGTGAACTATTAGAGACCCAATGACGTCAAAGTCTTTAGAGGAGGTGAACTATTCGAAAGCCGATGGTGTTAACCAGTGTTAAGAGGAGGTGAAATGTTGGCGACACAATCACGTTAAACAAAGTGTTAGAGGGATTGAAATATTACAAATCCATTGACGTTAAATAATGTTGAAAGGAGTTGAAATATTAATAATTCCAGTGATGTGAAACAAAGTGTTTAGAGGAATCGAAATATTGAAAATCCAGTGACGTTAAACAAATTTTCTAGAGAGCACAATGTTCACTGAATATCCTTGGGAAAAAAATGTTCAAGGAAGAAAATAGTTTGCTGAAATAAGGCCGAAAAGAAACGAAATATTAACAAGAGAGGCAAGGCCTTCAAGACTCACTTGTGGCAAATTAAGTCCCCTAGCATTAATTACAGAGTAATTTCCCTTTTTTACTATCTGCACCAAAACGTTTGCAAAATAAATAAAAATTCCATGCTCAGCAAAAGAAGTTCCTGTTTGAACAAAAAAAATGATAATAATGACTCCTCTTCTTGTTGTGTCAGAATAAGAGGTCAAAGTGCCAAGTTTAGACAATACAAAAAATATAAATATAACAGTAAATGCAGTTTGCATATAATTAGGCTTCTTTTTTAAATTTTTTTTGTGCCCATCCCAGAGGTGCAATATTGTTTTAAACAAGATGACTGGAAAGAACTGAATTTTTCCTATTTTTATGCCAAATTTGGTGTCAACTGACAAAGTATTTGCAGAGAAAATGTCAATGTTAAAGTTTACCACGTGGACACACGCGGACACACGGACACACACACACACACGGACACACACACACACACACACACACACACACACACAGAGACAACCAAACACCGGGTTAAAACATAGACTCACTTTGTTTTCACAAGTGAGTCAAAAAGAAGATACTGCGCAGAATGATTACCACAGACAGAATCACTGTACAGTGATCACGGAACTACACCCAATCATTGACCCACTTTAACCCCTTACTCGCTGAACCAGGGTGAAACATACCAGTGTGGCGTCAGTCGAAACTGCAGCCACGAAGCGACGACTTTGTGAGTGCTTTTCAAGTGGTTCAACTGTTTTTTTTGCCGAATAACAGCAATGCGGTCCCAAGAGGTGGAATTCCAAATAAGGTATGACGACTGACATCCTGACCTGCCAGCTCTGATTTTATCGCAGTGGGATGACAGCCCTTCAATGACCAGCACGCTTGTCAGCGGCAGTCAGTGGGTTAAGTGACGAATAGTTAGGACTCAACACAGAGCGGTGATTTAACTCTCTCCATACGAACGGCGAAAGAGACGACGTTAACAGCGTTTCACCACAATTACCATCATCAAAATATTGCAAGCGGAAGGCTCTTATACTGAAGACGTGAATGTTGACAAAGAATACCACAATTCTGACGATGGAAGCTAAAGGTTGGGTCATTCAGACACCCACTGGACATCCGAGGGGTCTGTGTAGAGGAGAAGAGAGGACTGGCCGTACTGAGTGAATCCCAGCGGAGGAGGGATTTTTAGGCCTGCGGCCTGCACTCTTACCCATTGTTAAGTGTGGTATGGGCTTTAATGGGAGAACTAGGACCACGCTGTTGAGTATCATCCACTTCACGGATGCGTCTTTGGGTGTGTTGCTCTAGTTTCCTGACCAACTCTGCAAGTGTCTGTATCTCTCGGGCCTGGTTGACGCCGGGACATCATTATGATAGGAAGAAGCGTAGAGTACAGCCTTGTCACATTGCCCCAGATCTAAAGGACCTCCATATCTTCATCGTCGTTATTATCATCGTCATCCTCCTCTTAAAAACAAGTCCCAAATTATGTGGCCTTTCATACCCTGCTCTCAGGGTCTTTAGTGTCGGCGGATTCATGGGGGACTGTCGTTGGAGGGGGGTGGTAACAGTCTCCATTCTGGGAGGGACGCTCAGTCTGGCTTCGCGACTAAGCCATTATTGTCAGTAAGGGGGCTCAGCCACTAGCAGGTCTGCACATATGTTGACCTGGGAGATCGGAAAAATCTCCACCCTTTACCCACCAGGCGTCGTTACGGAGATTCGAACCCAGGACCCTCGGATTGAAAGTCCTACGCTTTAACCACTCGGCTATTGCGCCCGTCTAGTAATGCCACTAGTGCAGACGATTGGGCAGCAAAAAGAATATAAAAAAGAGATGATATAAAATAAATGAATAAGTAAATGAATACATAAAAAGAGATGATGTAAAAAAAAAAAAAAAATTGAAATGAAATAAAATTAAACATTAAAAAAGTGAAACTGCGTTTATCTGTATTTTCCTTCCCACGCAACACGCTGCTTTTAGAAAGTGAAAAAAACAACAACTGTTACTACCATATATATCCGTCCGTTTTGTTGTGACACCTCTTAACAGGCTTTTCCAGCTTCAGTTCCGGTTTCAGCTTCAGAGGAGAACCTCAAAGCGAGTGGGTTGATCCGGTATATACGTTTCATCACATGTCATCAAAAGAAAGGATGGGGGTGGGGAAAGGGGGATGGAAGGGGGTGCGGATGCCTGATGATGGGCGCAGTAGCCGAGTGGTTAAAGCGTTGGACTTTCAAACTGAGAATTCCGGGTTCGAATCTCGGTAACGGCGCCTGGTGGGTAAAGGGTGGAGATTTTTTTTTTTCTTTTTCCGATCTCCCAGGTCAACACGTTCAAGATCCTGTAATCCATGTCCGCGTTCGGTGGGTTATGGAAACAAGAACATACCCAGCATGCAGACCCCCGAAAACGGAGTATGGCTGCCTACATGGCGGGGTGCAGAAACAAAACGGCCGTGCACGTAAAATGTTACATGTCTGTCTGAGTGTGAGCGTGTGGGTGCCTGAAATCTGATCGAATGACATAGGAAACCAATGATGAGCGCCCAGTGGCAGCCGTCAGTCGGCTCTACCCAGGCAGTCAGCCTGTTGTGCAAATGACCCCGTGTTTGTAAAGCGCTTA
>JAAQRG010056377.1:0-10984 GCA_011634625.1 Babylonia areolata | reverse complement strand
TTCATGACCACTCTTTCTCAACCCCCCCCCCCTCTTCCCCACTCACACTCTCCCTTTCCCACTCTATATACATCCAAACTGAGCTGACATAGGTGGTGTTGGAGAACAAGGAAGCTGAGAGTGCCTATAGATGGGTTTTAAAAAAGATGAGTTTTTAGTGATGAGCGAAAAGTAGAAATAGAATCAGATGCACGGATATGATGAGGAAGGTTGTTCCAGATGTGAGGAGTAGCAAAGAAGAAAGAACGTTCACCATAGGTTCTTGTGTTGAAGTTCCCATAACCTTCTATAACGGTCGTGGGTGGCAGTGAATTCCCATCCGCTGGGTCGCTGGGTCTAGTACTCGACGTAGGAAAGCAGCGACCGAATCCTTCTCATACGCCGTTTTCTTCTTCATTTCTTCTTCGTTCGTGGGCTGCAACTCCCACATTCACTCGTATGGTATGCTTTTACGTGTATGACCGTTTTTACCCCACCATGTAGGCAGCCATACTCCTTTTTTAGGGGATGTGCATGCTGGGTATGTTCTTGTTTTCATAACCCACCGAAAGCTAACATGGATTACACGATCTTTAACGTGCGTATTTGATCTTCTGCTTGAGTATACACACGAAGGAGGTTCAGGCACAAGCAGGTCTGCATAATAATTATAATTATGTTGACCTGGGAGTTCGGAGAAATCTCCACCCATTCACCCACCAGGCACCAAGATTCGAACCTGGGACTCTCAGATTGAAAGTCCAAAACGCTTTAACCACTCGGCTATGGCGCGCGTCATTCCGTCGTTTTAACCTTTTAAACGAAAGCCAGGCAGCCTGTCTATTCACACGTGGGTGGAGTTAGGGAAATCGGGAGGAAAGACGACACGACACCTTGCCGGAACTGGGGTCTCGAACCCAAGTCACTGGTGATCAGAAGCACAACTACGTCTGATCGATTCTGTCACACTGCCTCCGTGAAGTTAGCGACTTTAATGATGGGGCCACAGCTTCCGTTTGTCGATGTTGCCAACACCATTGTGAGGCTGCTGCTGTTTCTATTGATTTGTGCACAGAGATAGCGGGTCACGTCCTGTTGTATTGATTTGATTTGAACATGGATACTTATACAGCGCCTGTCTTCGGTCTGAGACCAAACCCTAACTGCTTTGCACAGTAGGATGCCTACCTGGGTAGAGCCGACTGACAGCTGCCACTAGGCGCTCATCATTCGTTTCCCGTGTCATTCAATCAGATTTCAGGCACGCACACATACACACTCAGACAGACATGTAGCATTTTATCTGCATGACCTTTTTGTTTATCCCCCCCTCCCCCGCAATGTAGGCAGCCATACTCAGGGTATGTTCTTTGGTTTCCATAACCCACCGAACGCTGACATGGATTACAGGATCTTTAACGTGCGTATTTTATGCGTATACACACGAAGGGGGTTTAGGGGTTCAGTGGTTCGTATCCAGAAATCCGTAGTCTGGAATCGGTTAGGCTTTTGGACTTCTCTGATGGAGTGTTGACCAGTGATCAGGGTTCACAGGCCCTGTTTCAGTATGGTGCTGTGTTCTCTGGAAATGCACCGTTTGTCAATTTTCCTCACTTCATCAAGCTGTGAAAAGGTACCCGACTTCGGGTTGGGAAGGTTAATAATAAAGTATAAGATCAGCACTCAATGTTATAAATGTATTCACAAATCTGCCCCTTCCTATCTCTGTGGCTGCCTTCACCTCTGCACTCCATCTCGCTCTCTACGATTGGCTTCGGATCCACCATGTTTACGCATGCCCAGATTCAAACGCTCCACTGTTGGACGCCGTTCTTTCTCTGTCTCTCTGGACCTTGCATTTGGAATGAACTTCCTCTTTCGCTTCGTCAGGTCTCCGCACTCAGCTCTTTCAAGTCTGGCCTTAAAACCCCACCTCTTCACAAGATAGCCTCCCTCCCCTGCCTCTTTCTTGTTTCTTCAGTTTTAGAGTTATGCATGCGTGTGAATGACTGGTGTGAAAGCGCTTAGATTTGTCTCTGCACAAGATCCAGCGCAAGATCATTATTATGTTGAAACGGCTGTAGGAGAGGATTGGGCCTTGCCTTCTAATGCCCAGCCTTTGATACAGTGGATACGAATTCATTGCACCCATGAGACCTGTAAGTCTGGAAGAGATGAAGTCTTTAAAGTGTTTCGACTTAGATTCAACCGATCGTTATCAATTA
The DNA here is from genome assembly GCA_011634625.1 of Babylonia areolata. Lineage (NCBI taxonomy): Eukaryota > Metazoa > Mollusca > Gastropoda > Neogastropoda > Buccinidae > Babylonia > Babylonia areolata. Next base: position 8,780 of record JAAQRG010056377.1, on the reverse strand, counting down.
CAATTTCAGACGAAGATCAATAACAGCAACAACATCGTCATCAACAGAAACAATAACTTCATATACAAGAATTAAAGCATAAATAAAACAAAACGTAACGAACACAAGTCTTGGGAGAGAGACAAAAACAACCGCGACCCGATTAGAAAACAAAAAACCCCCCAAAAAACAAAAACCAAAACAAAAAAATCCATTGATGATGGACTCGAACTTTTCGTGAATGTGGCATGTTTCCAGCTATGGTTTCTAATGTGAATACCCCACCCCCTTCCCCTTTTTATCCCTCTTTCTTTTTCTTGTGTGTGTGTGTGTGTTTTTGTTGTTGTTTTTTTTTTGGGGGGGGCGCGAGGGGCAGGGGGAGAGAGAGAGAGAGAGAGAGAGAGAGAGAGAGAGAGAGAGAGAGAGAGAGAGAGAGAGAGAGAGAGAGAGAGAGAGAGAGAGAGAGAGAGAGAGAATTAAACTAAACTGAACGAAACGAAATTTACGAAACGAATTTTCATTTCACGAAGGTAGTGAAGCAAGCACAACCGATATTTTACACACACACACACACACACACACACACACACAGACAAAGAGAGAGAGACAGAGAGAGAGAGAGACAGACAGAGAGCGAGAGAGACGGAGAGGGAGACAGAGAGAGAGAGAGAGAGGGAGACACAGAGAGAGAGAGACAGGTGGAAAGAGAATCGAAACAGGATTAAAGAGAAAGATAGAGAGAGAGAGACAGACAGAGAGAGACAGAGAGATAGAGAGGGAGACAGAGAGAGAGAGGGAGACAGAGAGAGAGAGACAGACAGACAGAGAGGGAGAGAGAGAGAGAGAGGGAGAGAGAGAGAGAGAGGGAGAGAGAGAGAGAGACAGACGGACAGAGAGGGAGGGAGAGAGAGAGAGAGAGTTGAAAGAGAATCGAAACAAGTTAAAAAAAATAAGAGAGACAGACAGACAGACAGAGAGGGAGATAGAGAGAGAGACAGATGGAGAAAGAGAGAGAGAGAGAGAGAGAGAGGGGGGGGGGGGGCTGTCTTCATAACACTACCAACAGTGACGTGACATGGGAAAGAAAAGGTTGCCAAAAGACGTGTTTTTCTTGCCGCGATAAATATCAGAGTATCAGCAGGGTGTGTGTTGGGCTGAGGGTGTGGTGTTTGCCTTGTGCGTGTAAAAAGATGTGAGATAGTGTTGTTGTAGTGTGCGTATGAAAACGTGTGAAGCAATTTGTATTTGCATTTGTAGTTGTATTTCATTTTATCACAACACATTTCTCTGTGTGAAATTCGGGCTGCTCTCCCCAGGGAGAGCGCGTCGCTACACTACAGCGCCACCCATTTTTTTTTTTCCTGCGTGCAGTTTTATTTGCTTTTCCTATCGAAGTGGATTTTTCTACAGTATTTTGCCAGGAACAACCCTTTTGTTGTCGTGGGTTCTTTTACGTGCGCAAAGTGCATGCTAGCACACGGGACTTCGGTTTATCGTCTCATCCGAATGACTAGCGTCCAGACCACCACTCAAGGTCTAGAGTGGAGGGGAAGAAAATATCGGCGGCTGAGCCGTGATTCGATCCACGGCGTTCAGATTCTCTCGCTTCTTAAGCGGACGCGTTACCTCTAGGCCATCACTCCACTATTATTTTGTTGTAATGTTGGTGTTAAGACGTATGAGAAAGTGTCGTTGTAATGCTGTTTTGAAGACGTGTTAGACAGTGGTGTTGTAATGTTGGTGTGGAGACATGTGAAAGTGCTGATACCATGTACGTGTGAAGAGGTGGGAGACAGTGTCTTTGCAGTGTGTGTGTGTGTGTGTGTGTGTGTGTGTGTGTGTGTGTGTGTGTGTGTGTGTGTGTGTGTGTGTGTGTGTGTGACAAAATTAATATCCAAATACAATCAAACAAAGTTACTTTATGGACTTCGTAAAAAAGAAGTCGTTAATCTGACAAGCGAAACAACTGATATTGAATGCAAAATGTCAGAAAACAGAATCTTGTGATGACAAACTTTCGTGCAGGTAAGGCTTCATCCATTGACAGTGAAAAATTATATACTTAATTGTCACAGTACTGAAGAATAATTATACACACTTCACTTTAGAGCAATATTTAGTCTGTAATGAATTAGATGATAGTCTAAGAATTAAACAGAATTGGTCTGCGAATCGGACCAAAGTCTGAGAGTCCACTGACGAGGTTTTTGAGCTGAATGAAAGTACCTATAAAAGTCTCTTTCTAGTATATCACTTATTTCCTTGTGTGACAATGGGCAATATAATCTTATATTATCTGTATATTTCTTTGCTCCCCTTTTTGCAGCTCTGCATTAGTCGAACTTTCGATTCTGAGTTAAGGACACTTTCCTCTCTAAGGCCGCTGATGAACAGCTGGTCCACATCTGTGTCAACAGCGACGTACGTGTTTCCCTTGTGTGCTGTTGTTGCACTTGCTGTGTATTATCAGGGCTACAGGGGGCTGAGAATGTAATATAGTGTTCACAAAAAGTTAAGAACCACTCCAAAAATGTAGGTCTGTTTTATTATTTTTTTTTATGTTAAAACGTTGAGGCTGCAGATTGTCTGCTACATGCTGGCCTCTCAGTGAATATACAAACGACTGTTTAAGGCACAAGGAGGCTGGTGACAAATTAATGGTTAAGACGCTCAGCTGCCAATACAGAGAGTCCGTGAGGGTGTGGGTTCGAATCCCAGACTCGCTGCTGTCAGGCATCTGCCTAGCAGATGTAGTGTAGCGTATATGGATTAGTCCGAACGCAGTGACGCCTCCTTGAGAAACTGAAAGTGAAGCTCTTTCAGGTACACGTGCACTATAAACAGCTTAAAAAAATACGATTTAGAATTGATGTTTCAGATAGTGGAGTGATGGCCTGGAGGTAACGCGTCCGCATAGGAAGCGAGAGAATCTGAGCGCGCTGGTTCGAATCACGGCTCAGCCGCCGATTCACTTCGATAGGAAAAACAAATAAAACTGCAGACAGGAAAAAAATACAAAAAAAGGTGGCGCTGTAGTGAAGCGACGCGCTCTCCCTGGGGAGAGCAGCCCGAATTTCACACAGAGAAATCTGTTGTGATAAAAAGAAATACAAGTACAAGTAAAAACAAATCAAAACAACGTTTTTACAATTATTCAATGGATTTTCAATGATAACTGTGTTTTTGTTTTCTTTGTTAGAATAAAAAGGAAGTTCACAAAAAATGTTGAGAAGTCGAGGCTGCAGATAGTCTATGACTGGCCTCTCACTGAATCTGCAAAAGTCTGACTCAAGTACACGTGCACTATAAAGAGCTTGAAAAATACGATTCAAAATTGGTGTTTCAGCTGTCAAAAAAAGTTGTACAATTATTCAATGATTTTTAAACCGTAACTGTGTTCTTTTTTTTCTTTCTTTAAGAAAAAAAAGAATTTCACGTGTAAGAATGTATCTCTGGTAAAATGAGTTGTTGCTCATTGGCTGCAAACGCCGCTGGTTCCTGAAAAATTCAGCATCATTGTAGTACATAACAAGATACGAACATAAATGGAAAATCATACACAAACACCCTCCGCCCTCCTAAGAACAACAAAATGCACGTGGTTCTGAACATTTTGTGAAGCCTGGTACCAAGAGGACGGACAGGCAACACTTGCAGGCAGCTGGAGCGACCGGCACTCGAACCGAGATGGCTGGAGAACGACCTACATCCTGGACTGTTGCAACGGAGGAGGCAGTTAGGATGCACCGACCGAGTCACGCTGTCGTAAGGTTGGGACAACTGTTCAGAGTGACGACGGAACGAAAACACGCAATGATGTTGTTTTTTTCTTTTTTTTTTCTCTCGAGCGAGTGCATACAGTTTCAAAGTGTTGTATAGAGTGATCCTGAGGATGTTTCGTTATTATTTTAGTCATTCGGATGAGACGATAAACCGAGGTCCTGTGTGTAGCATGCACTTAGCGCACGTAAAAACACCCACGGCAACAAAAGGGTTGTTCCTGGCAAAATTCTGTAGAAAAAATCCACTTCGATAGGAAAAGGAAATAAAACTGACGCAGGAAAAAAAATACACACACACACACACAAAAGGGTGGCGCTGTAGTGTAGCGACGCGCTCTCCCCGGGGAGAGCAGCCCGAATTTCACATAGAGAAATCTGTTGTGATAAAAAGAAATACAAACACAAATACAAATAATGGTACGACACGGAATGTTAACTGTGTTGCTTGTGTGCCATACGAGGTTTCTTGTTGTTGTATTTGCTGGTTATAGTTATTTATCAGAAAAAAATAAATGAATAAAAAAATAAAACAACAACAACTAAGGACTGGAGAAACAATGGAAGCGGAATGGTGTGTAAGGAGACGAAATTGTAGTCATCGCTACGGACATACATTCTGTCTCACACAAGAACAGCACTCTACGTTATAAATGTATTCACAAATCTGCCCCTTCCTATCTTTGTGGCTGCCTTCAACTCTGCACTCCATCTCGCTTTCTACGATCGGCTTCGGATCCACTATGTTTACGCATACCCAGATTCAAACACTCCACTGTTGGCCGCCGTTCTTTCTCTGTTTCTGGACCTTGTAATTGGAATGAACTTCCTCTTTCGCTTCGTCAGGTCTCCGCACTCGGCTCTTTCAAGTCTGGCCTTAAAACCCACCTCTTCCCGAAATAGCCTCCCACCCCTGCCTCTTCCTTGTCTTCAGTGTTTTCCCAGCGCTTTGATTTGTCTCTGCACAAGATTCAGCGCTATATAAATATAAATATACTACTACTAATAATAATATTACTATTGTTGTTGTTGTTGTTGCTGCTGCTGCTACTACTACTACTACTACTGTTGTTGTTCTTGCTAATTCTACTGCTGACGTTGTTACTACTACTTCTGCTGCTGGTGTTGTTGTTGTTGCTGCTACTACTACTACTACCACTACAATGCTGTTCTTTGTTGTGCCACTGCTACTACAGTTGTTTTTGTTGGTACTGATGCCGTTGCTACGACTACTACTACTAATGGTATTGAAATAGCGCTGAATCTTGTGCAGAGACCACTATTACTACTACTATGACTACTACCGATGATGATTATGATGATGATAATGTTGGCAGGTTCATCTGATCCTACGGTCATTGAGAAGACGGTCCTTAACTACAGACCATTTAGTGGGCTGTGCAGTCCGATTCTTTAACCCTTTCACCACCAGTCAATTTAGAGTGCAAAATTCGCTTGTGCTGTAAAGACAGAAAATATGGTGTCTAAGAATACCTGGAGATTCCCCCCCTCTGGTGTGTAGAAAATATGGCCTATCCTACCACCGAACATAAAGAACAGTAGGTTCATGGATAAACAGACCAACGATCTGGTCACACTTCAGTGACATGGGTCATCTACCTAGCTGCAGCATAAATGTGAGTTTAGTAGTGAAAGGGTTAATAAAAGGACACACCCTGGTGTTGCTTTCTTCCGTCTGCACTTTTCCTTTGCAGCTAGCCGATGGGAAACATTCGATCGTGAGGTCGCAAAAAAAAAAAAAAAAAAAAAAAGGAACAAAAAATTGTTGGAGGGTTTTGCTATTGAGAGAGGCACGAACAAATGCAGTAACCTACTTGTATAAGCGTGATACAAGCTATGTTCAGCCACGTGGGAACACGAAGAGACTAGAATATACGTACATAGGTCGACCACACGTACATTCCACACAGACATACAACACGTGCGTAAAGGAATTCTCGCGAACACGCGAAGAAAGAGTGTACGGAGTATCAGGAGTATTACTCTTTTCACCGTGTCAAATTCGGGCTGCTCTCCCAAGGGAGAGCGCGTCGCTACACTGAGAGCGCCACCCATTTTGGGGGTATTTTTTCTTGCCTGCAGTTTTTTTTATTATTTGTTTTTCCTATCGAAGTGGAATTATCTACAGAAATTGCCATGGACAACCCTTTTGTTGCCGTGGGTTCTTTTACTTGCGCTAAGTGCATGCTTCACACGGGACCTCGGTTTATCGTCTCATCCGAATGACTAGAGTCCAGACCGCCACTCAAGGTCTAGTGGAGGGGGAGAAAATACTGGCGACTGTGCCGGGATTCGAACCAGTGCGCTCAGATTCTCTCGCTTCCTAGGCGGACGCGTTACCTCTAGGGCAACACTACACGTCAAAAGACTGTGTAAGGCGCGGTGTATAGTGTGATAGAAGGGAATGAAGATTGTTTTCTTGTTTCTCTGTGATAAATGTTCATTTGCCGACTCCCGCTGTAGTGAGAGAGACACACTCAGACATCACAAACTGTGTTGGCGTTATCTTTCTGACGGCTTCCATGAATTGCTGTCTGAAAACGAAACAAAACAAAACAAAAAAAACAAAAAAACCATACAAACAACAAAAACAAAAACAGACACTCCATTCAATCAATCCGTTTGTCTATCTGTCTCTCTGTGTCTGTCTCTGTGTCTGTCTCTCTCTCAAACAGAGGAGTTACTAACGCGGAAGTGAAAAAAGACTTTTCCAGCAAAGCAAAAAAAAACAAAACAAAACAAAACAAAAAACAAACAAAAAAACCCCCCAACAAACAAAGACAAACACTTCATTCAATTTAGCTGTTTGTCTATCTGGACTGTCTGTCTGTCTGTGTCTGTATGTTTCTGTTTCTGTTTCTCTCTCTCTCTCTCAAACAAACGAGCTACTAACGTGAAAGTGAAAGACTTTTCCAGAAAAGCAAAATAACAAGAATTACCCCATTAAATTTAGCCATTTGTCTGTCTGTCTGTGTCTGTGTGTCTGTCTATCTCTCTCTCTCACTCAAACAAACGAGCTACTAACGTGAAAGTGAAAGACTTTTCAGAAAAGCAAAATAAAAGCAAATACTCCATTAAGTTTAGCCGTTTGTCTGTCTTGTCTCGCTGTGCCTGTTTCTCAAAGCAAACGAGCTACTAACGTAGACGCGAAAGATTGTTTCCAAGTGACGTTTTGAAGGCAGTGAAATTTCTTTCTTTTTAAATTAAATTTTTTTTTAAAAATTTATATTGTTTTTGGTTTTGTTTTTGGTTTTCAGATTGTGAACTTCAGAAAACGGTAAGCTGACCATTTTGATGTTTTGTTGTTGTTGCTGCGTTGTTGTTGTTGTTGTTGTTGTTAATAGTTACCATCATCGTCATCATCACGATACTTGCCATCATTATACTTATTGCTGTTGTTGTTATTGTTGTTGTTATTGATTACAGGTCACACACACACAGACACACACACACACATACGCACGCACGCAACACACACACAACACACACACACACACACGCACACATACACAAAGCAACACACACACACACACACACACACACATGGAAAGCTGACGTACAAAATGCCACCATAAAGATAAGATCATTCCAATCCATCACGCAGGTTTTCAGAGAAGCAGTTCTGATATTTCATGTTTTGGGTTAACGTTACAACTCTCTCTCTCTCTCTCTCACAGATATATATATATATATATATATATATATATATATATATATGGTGCGGTGATAACAAACTCTAGGGAGAGCTGGACAGTACACGTGTTTCGGCCCTTAACTCCTTACACTCTAAGGGGGCCGGGCCGTACCCACGTCATGGCTCCTGGATGCCCTTGCATTGCCGCCTTTGTGCGCACTTAAAATCCCAAGTATCGTAGTTTGCCGAATCATTTGTTGATTTATTCATTTATTTATTACTAAACTTTCCTCTAATGGGAATGACATTGAACAACATCAATAAATCAGTACCCAGTTCTGTATCATTCTAAAATTTGCCAAATCATGAACTGGGACACTTCATTGCCAGTATCTAGAAGGTGCCATATCACTGAACTGAACGGACATTATGTTTGAATCATAAAACCCGACCGCCGACGCTTAATACGAAATTAACTTCAGAACTTTTGCCGACAAAACACTCAACGAGTTAATGAGGGGTCAGACAGGAGTGTGTTTAATAATCCTAACCCGACAAAGCAAGTCATACTTCAGGAGGTGCTCGGGTCCTTTGGTTTAATCCTTTGGGGAGTGATATCCCACAACGGGGTGGGAAATGGATCAAAGACGTTAAGCGCATTAATACATCAACGAGGTCACTTTTGTGGGCAAAACATTGCCTGGGCGAGCTTTGCTTTCTTCTGCATGTCTTCGTCGTCGTGATCGTCGTCGTTGTGGCAGTGGTAGTAGTAGTAGTAGTAGTAGTAGTAGCAGTCGTAGTAGAGTAGAAGAATAAGTATATCTTAATATTCTTCTTTTTCTCGTTTTATTTTGTTTTCGCTTATGTTTTGTTTTCGTTTTTCTTCTTCTTCTTCTTACTTCTTCGTCTTCTTCGTCATCTTGTTGTTCTTGTTGTCGTCCTCCTCCTACTGTTCCTTCTCCTCCTCCTCCTCCTTCTGCTTCTTCTTCTTCCTCACCACCACAACTATCACCACCACCACCACCTCCTCCTCCTACTCCTCCTTCTTCTCCACCACCACCACCACCTCCTCTTCCTCCGTCTTCTTCTTCTTCTCCTCCTCCTGCTCCTCCTCCTCCATCTTCTTCTTCTTCTCCTCCTCCTCCTCTTGTTCCTCCTCCTTCTCCTCCTCCTGCTCCTCCACCTCATGCTTCTTCTTCTTCTCGTCCTTCTCCCCCGCCTCTTCTTCCTCCTCCTCCTTCTTCTCCTTATTCTTCTCCTCCTTCTCCTGCTCCTCCTTCTTCTCCTCCTGCTCCTCCTCCTGCTCCTCCTCCTCATCTTCTTCTTCTCGTCTTTCTCCCCCTCCTCCTTCTCCCCCTCCTTCTTCT
>JAAQRG010056373.1:0-10993 GCA_011634625.1 Babylonia areolata | reverse complement strand
TGTGCAAACACAAATAAGCTTTTATTCAAGACTGGCATAGCCTCTTTAATCCTGAACAAGCCACACAGAACACGTGGACAATACAGAACAAACACATGGTTGCCTCGGTAGTTTATCCACTGGAAATCATACAAACAATGAGGCCAGGAAACGATTTGACCAACAAATAGTAAAGGGTGGTAACTCTCTCCATTACACAAGGTACACAACTTCAAGTCAGTGATGCTTACACTACCGATTCAGCTAGCACACAGGATTCAATCTTTTGGATGCAGTTGATGAACATATGTGCCTACCAAAGCCAAAATTTGCCAGTGTCTTAATTTTATCAACGTTCTAGTACCCAGCCCACATATTCAAGTCTTTTTTGTGATCAAAACAGTACCATATTTTGAGAGAAGACATGATGTCCATAAGCATCAACTTTGGCTGATTTTGATAACTGTGAAAACAGTGCATCAGGCATCATTACATTCATAGTCATTACAGATAAATTATCCAAACAAAAACACAAAGCACACAGCAATAATAGTCCAGCATCAGCCCTGTCCTTAGAAATTCACCTGCCCCAAAAATATTCAGCTGGTTAAAAATGTAGTGACAAACATGCAGAACATTAGACACAAACTAGTTTGAGGTCGACAGCCATAGAGACTTGATCTGTCCTTTACTCAACCCCACATCCAGTGACCCCTTCAACCAATACCTCCGGGTCACAAACCTCAACCCTCACCTCTGGAGCATCTTCCAGAGCAGGAATACCTCAGGAGATTGAACCTCAATCCTCAACTCGGGAGTGTCTTCCTGGGTAGCGGGAATACTTACAAAGACTGAACCCCAGCCCTTACTTCTCAAGTGGTAATACCCCTGGACCAGGAATACCAGTGGAGTGGGAAAACCTCTGGAGCCAAAATACCTCTGAACCAGGAATACCTTTGGAATGGGAATACCTCTGGACCAGGAATACCTTTGGAGTGGGAATACCTCCGGAGCGGGATACCTTTGGTGGAGTTGGAATACCTCTGGAGAGGGAATACCTTTGGAATGGGAATATCTCCTGTGCAGGAATACCTTTGGAGTGGGAATACCTCTGAAAGGGGAATACCTCCAGAGTAGGAATATCTTAGGAGTGGAAATACCTTTGGAGTGGGAATACCTCTGGGATGGGAATACCTTTGTAGTGGGGATATCTTTGGAGTGGGAATACCTCTGGAACAGGAATACCTCCAGAGTGGGAATATCTTTGGAGTAGGAATACCTTTTGAGTGGAAATAACTCTGGAATGGGAATACCTTTGGAGTGGGAATACTTCCAGAATGGGAATACCTCTGGGGTAGGAATACCTCTGGAGCAGGAATAACTACTGAGCGGGAATACCTCTGAGTGGGAACACCGTTGGAACGGGAATACCTCCAGCAAGGGAATGTCTTTGGAGTGGGAATACGTTTGGAATGGGAATACCTCTGGAGTGGGAATACCTCCAGAGTGGAATTACCTCTGGAGCAGATATATACCTCTGAAGTGGGAATACCTCTGGAATGGGGGGGAATACCTCCGGAGCGGGAATACTTCTGGAGATCGAACCTCAACCCTTACCTCTGGAGCGTCTTCCTGCGGAGCGGGTGTCGCTGACGTTGGAGAGCACGCTGCTGGCCGGAGAGGGGGGCTCCTCCTTCACCGACACCTCCTCATCCACGTTGATGAAGTTGAAGCTGGGGCCTTCCACATCACTCTTCTCTTCATCCTGAGACTGAAAAGAATGATCGAATGAATGAATGAATGCACGAATGAATCTTTATTTTTCAGTGGTGGAGATATTAGCACACTAGTCAACTTAAATATCTTCCATTGTAATAATACACACACACGCGCGCGCGCGCATGCGCGCGCTGTTACATTTATATTTACACTCAGTACATGTATAAGAACATAGCAATAAAGCAAAGAAAAGGGAAATAACATATAAGTTCTTAAAGCGAGAGTGAGTAACACACCATACATGAATTTTTTTCCCTTACACACACCTAACACAGCAGATGATACACACATCACACAAATACCTGCATGTACAAATGAATAAATATGCATGTGGATGTTCAATTATGGATATGCTTGCATAGAGATTTAAATTAATAAATTCCTTCCATGTCGCTCTTGTCTTGATAGACACAATATATGATACACTTACTGCACAAACACCCGTATGTAGAAATAAACATTTTTTTGGATGCTAAAATATGAATAAGTTTGCATAGAGACTTGTATGCAACACTGCCTTCCATGCCGCTCTTCTCTCTGTCTTGAGACTGAACACAGTACATGACACACATACCTGTATGAACAAAGCAATAAACATGCATTTGGATGCGCATAAATACATACGCTTACACACAAATACTGCATACACAAATGCCTCACAAGTCGCTCTTCTCTTTGACTTGAGGATGCTCAAATATGGATATGCCTATGTAGTGACTTGCATGGACCAAAGCCCTACATCGTCTTCCACTTTGTCTCGAGAATGAACACAGTTTGCATTATCAATATATGACAGATAGACATGTAGGAAAGTATGAATAAAATGAATTTTTTCTCTCTAAAAATCATGTTTAGTCTAACGTACAAAACCAACTCGAACAGGTGTCCGATTCCTCTCCTATGCAAAATACTACTCCACCCAAGAGCATACTCTTCCAAAACTTTTCCAGACCTGGAAATGGTTATCTCATTTTATCGAAGACTTTTCCAGACTTTAATGACTAAGTATGAACCCTGAAGAAAAGTCCAGAACGCTTTCTTTAATTCAACGGGCACAAATCTTTTAACACAGCTTTTCAATCGTCAACCTCACAACCTGCCCCAACATAAAGGAAATTAGGGACACAGGAGGGAGGTGATCTACTTCTGGGAGGTTATCGGCCTTCGTTTCTGTCATTTTCTCCACATAGGTGGGTAGTAGTTTGCACAGGAGAGGAATCAGACCTCTGACGGAGTCTGCACTAGTGTGTCATGGTAAAGTATGTGTAGTTAAATTACTTTTTAAAAACTTTTGTGGTGAAGTAATTACCTCCACCTCGACGTCTGTCACTTGTTCTGGTTTTTGTTCTGGAACCTCCTCCGCCCCCACTTCAGTCTTAATTTCCACATCAACTGGTGGTTTCTGGTCAGACGAGTTTTCGCTGGATGCCATGCTCTCCTGGCTACTGCCTTCCTCCTTGATTTCTACACCAACAAGACATTTGTCATTACTATTTTCATTGTCACTGTTGTCATGATACTAAGTTCGTTTATTTATTACATTTTTTTAGATCATTCTATGGTTCCTGCAGCAGTAAGACATTTTGGAGCTATTATCATTACCATTACTATCATCATTATCTACAAAGTTAGTTCATTTACATGACAGTAATTATAGAGTATACCACACACACACACACACACACACACACACACACACACACACACACACACAGAAGACTGTGACAAGAAAATGACTACTAATATAATAAACTTTAAATGTTTGTTGTTGTTGTTATTGGTGGTGGAGGTGGAAGAAAGTGTTGTAGTTGTTTTTATTTAGGGATGGGACAGAGAGTAGGAAATGGGGGGCTGACTGTTTTGTTTTGTGCCCCACCCTCACGCTGCTCATCTGAAGTACCCAATACACAGCCATACCCTACCTTATTTCACAGCCCTGTGGCCACAAACCAAGTAAGACCCTGGACTGCTGCTGAGTCTCTCTGATGGGTGTTCAGTGACCCCTTTTTCAACATATTAAGCTGGACACCACTTGACTAAGCCCATGTTCTGACACAAAAGGCTGACATCAGCCACGGCTGACCAAAGTGAAACACACTCTTTAGTAGTACCCCACCTTCTTTAATGCTGACCACTGGTGTGCTCTGCTCTTCTTCAGTCAGGGGCTCTGGGGCCTCACTCTGTAACTCTTCTTTGACTGGGAAACACCACACACACACACATATGTACATGCAACTTATCATGATCCAAAAGCAGTGAAACACACACACACACACACACACACACACACACGCACACACACATATGTACATGCAACTTATTATAATCCCAAAGCATACTTATGATACAGCAATGATTATGTTTCACACACACACACATACACTTATGACTCAGCAAAGATTATGTTTCACACTACGGCACACATACACACACACACATACAAGCAACACATGCAACACATACAAACAAGCACACACCCACACAAGAACAAGCACACACATACATACATACATACATACACTTATAAGCACATTATCATCACCCCAAAACACAGCTCAGATTATGATTAACTTAACCTTTCACTGAAACAGAAAGTGTGATGAAAGGAAGCTTTTTCGTTGTGTTCTTGCTTGAATAATCCAAAGAAATCAAGAGGCAAAGAAAAAGAAAAAACAGGAGAGAGGGAGGGAAGGGAAACAGTCTGGGACAGAACTGTTTTACTTAAAAATCCAAAATCAAATATCACTGCACAAAATCATAACAAATCAAAATCAATTCATCCTGAAACCACTCCGTGTTATTCCCCCCGACACTGTGTGCATATACATGCATACAGGGAGAAGGGGAGTGAGGGAAGGGGGCACATGCATATGTCTGTGTGCTTATATTTTGTGTTACTACTTGCTTGCAAGGAAATTCTCCTCATTTCATAAGAACATAATAAAGTCTGAAGTCTGTATAATGGGTCAGCAGACAAAAACAATAACAAAATCATTCGTATATTCTGGACATTAATTCCAATGCGTTTCATTTCCCTGTCTTTTAAAAACTTGTCTTTCATGATTAACAAAACTAAAAATAAAAAAAGATGAATAATACAAGAAAGTGAACAAAACTGAAAAAGGAGATTGTCATGCACCTTGAAATCAATATACGCACAATGATAAAATCAACAAAGTAAAACAGTGTGTTTATGTGTGTGTGTGTGTGCATGCATGCACATGTATTTGTTTGTGTGTGTATGTGAGTGTGTGAGTGTGCGCATGTGTGTGCATGCACTTTCAGATATTACATGCATTCACATGTAAAACCCTTAAACGTTGCATTCTACCAAGTATACACACCTTTTTCAAGGCTCTTCTTTTCTTCTAACATACCAACAACAGTGGTGGAGGCTATTGATACATCATCAGCATCCGACTGCTGACTGTTGACAGAGGCAGAGGGAGTGACCTCGACTGACGGAATGTCTGCAGCAGGTTCCGCTATTGCTGTTGCTGCCTGCCCTCCCTCTTCCGCCTGCTGCTGTTCCTGCTTCATCACCTGTTCCTTCTCCTGTTCATTGTGATCATATTCATCATCATCACTCTTAACATCATCACAAACTTATCCTTACATAGCGCATAATCTTGCATAATGCAGCTCAATGCGCTGAACATACTGCACTCACAATATGCACTATAAACAACCTCATAAACAGCCATCGATACACATACAACCTTTAACACAACCCAACTGTGTGAAAGCTTGGCAAAATGGATATATCGCATTTGTCTTTTTAAATGTTATTATTACCTTACTGAATATTCTCCTTTTTATAATGACTGAAATGTACACATATGTACGCGCGCGCGTGTGCACACGCACGCTCAGCACGCAGGCACACACACGGATGTGAGCGCATGCACGCACAAAACGATGCATGCGCACGCACTGAACACAGACACACAGTTGTTACACTCTGAATCATAATGTAATAGTATCTTATCCACGTTTTTCTTTCTACATAATAAATGATGTGTGCATGGTCATAAGTGAAGGGTGTGTCAGTTGTTGTTGTTTTTTCTCTTTGATTTTTGCTGACGGGCATTTTATTTTAAGTGAGCCTAAAGAAAATTTTCTGTTTTTGGTTGAAGCAGATAATAAAGTATTTTGAATTCAATTGAACTGAATTGAACTGAATTGAACTGAGTTACTGCATGGAATGAAAAGAGAAGGGACCAAACACAAAGCAGATAACAATAATTTTTACAGTATAATTCATGAGGTGAGAGAAAAGACATAGAGAAGGTATGGTCAAGTTCAAAATCAAAGGTGTGATTTTTCAAACATATGCAGCATCAGTTCTTGTGTTAGTATTTCAATGGCAGCAAAATGGATAATCACCCTCACCTGTCCTTATTTTTAATACTTTTTATAACATATAATAATAATAACAAGTACCTATATAGAACTGAATCTAGTGCTAGAGATAAAGCAAAAACGATTACACTCCACCAGTCATTCACAAACAAGCATACTTCTAATTCAGAGGAAGGAAAGATAAAACTTGCACTGGGAACAAGACGTAGACGAGACACCACACAGCCCTGTTTTTCTGCAGGCTGTGACAGGATGACAGATGGATGTTCTGAAGCAGGTGGGAGCACATTTGTTGGGTTTTTTTTTGTTTTTTTGTTTTGTTTTTTTGTTTTGTTTTTTTAATCATACTGGAAAAGACAGGCAGAGAAGATAGAACAGGGCCCTGACCTGTTTGATTTTCTGCAGGTTGTGGCTGGACAGGTGGCTGCTCTGCAGCAGATGGGACAGCAGGGCAAGCGACTGGCTTGACCCGCTCTTGGTGACGGGTGTGGTCTCCCCTGCGGTGGTGACAGTGGGAGTGGTGGGCATGGGGAGGCTGGTGGACACTGGGAGTGGCGACTGTAGACTGTCATCGTCACCTACCTGGATACAAGAGACAAAAGGGGATACATACAAAACTGAGAGACACAGTTATAAAGCTGTGCAATGGCAAAGGCGAACTCTGGTTCTGTCAGAATACCCATCCTTTACACAACCATTGGAAGTTTACAGGCTCGGCATGTTCCCCTGCCATACTGATGTGGAAAAACAAAGAAAATATACTGATATTGACCAATTTCCCCTCCAAATTGACACATAGGCATTCAGGCAGAAATATTGTAAAAGTTAGTTCAATTCTTGTGCAGTTTGTGCCAGGGCATTGCTTGGGCTCAGGGCTGAATGAGTTTATCCATCAGGCACCAATACCAAGATCGAACCCGGACCTTCAGATTGGAAGTAAAATGCTTTATCCATTCTGCCGCTACAACCTGTCAGTAACCTGCCTGAATACAAGAACCAAAAGAGACAAACGTCTAGGGGAAGAGGTTATATAATTGTGTGCAGCAAAGGTGTTCACTAGTCCTGTTAGAGAATGGATCAATCCTCCTCTTTGTTTTTTCTTACTCTCCTGCCTGGATGCAAAAAGAGTCAAAAGGGGATACATTCATACAAGACTGGGTGGAAGGTAATGACAAAGCTAAGCACAGCAAAGGCATACTCCAGTCCCATTAGAGTACGGATGGATCTGTGCTCATCTTTTCCTTTCTTTCTTTCCATCCAACTTTTTCTTCTTTTCTTTTATTTAAAATTTCAATCATAAACTCTGTGTTTCATTCAACTGTTAAAAAAAAAAAAAGAACAAAAAAAAAGAACGCTGTCTTGAAAGTATGAATGTGTATAGTTTTTATTTCATTGACCATCCATGACTGCGTAGGGCATGCTATTTTTTGGTGTTGTTGAACCATTGGATACATCATTTTCTATCTCTCTCTTCTTCTCACAAACACAAACACACACACATACAAGCACGCACACACACACACACACTCTCACACATAAACATACAGTAGAAATTTCAAAAGTGAATGCTGATACCCCATCACTCACAGCAGAGATGTCTGTATTGTCCACCAGGGAATCCTGTGTGTTGTCGTCCACTTCAGACACGTTACTGTGAGAACTAGCCGATGGACAACGGTTCCCTTTAAGCTGACTTAACACTGAAAAATCAACATCACTTTATATAAAAATGATGTGAAGAGCCAGCAAAAAATAAATCAAGTAAATCAACATTCAAAGAAAAAGAACCACTACATGAAACCTCTCAGCTTCATCAATATATCCCTCATGAACTGTTTGAAAATTCTGAAGAATATGACTAAAAAAATGGCTGCTTTGCAGCACAGGATATCAATGTGAACAATTCATTTTTCAATAAGTACTATGGTTTTCATACTATAAGGCAACAGTTTTGGTAACTGTAGCAATTACAGTAGTATCACAACAGGTTGTCCTTTAATCTTCAAATCAATTTTGCAACTGATAAAAACCAAAGTCAAAGTACTTAAAGTTAAAAATGAAAGTTTTCTTTCTTCTTTTATATTACTAAGTAGATGAAGAAACACATGCACGCACACACACACTTTGATGCATGCACACGCTCACAGAGAAAAAACAAACATGCTTGTACAGACAATTCCTACTCCCAAACCCTTATTCCTGTCTTTCCCTTTTTTCTCTCCCTCTTTATTATCAACATTCTTTCAGTTGCACTCTCTCACTCTGTAACTTAGGTTTATATATCTTTGTGTGTCTAGAAGTGTATCTGTGTATGTGTCTTTATGCACCCTTATGCATGTATTGCATGTGTTCTTTTTTTCTCTTTCCATTTTTTTTTAACTGCCACCTGGGAAACATGGACCCCCCAAGCCCCTAAAATAAAATCTATAAAAAACAAAAACAAACCCAAAACAGTACCTGCTGCCCTTGTCTCATACATTTCCTTCAGTTTTCTCTCTTCTTCTTTCTTGACTTCTTCTTGTGCTTCCTTTTTCCTGCCAAAGATAAAACACATTCCAGCATAAAAACATGCAGAATAGCAATATATTCTGCCAAGTTCTTATGTGTATGCATGTGTGTTTGCGCTTGTGTGTTTGCACGCGCGCGCATGTGTGTGTGTGTGTGTGTCTGTATGTTCATCTGTGTGCATGTGTGTGCTTTAACTAAAATGAAAAACAAAAAAAAAACAAGAAAAGTAAACACTTTGACATTTATTCAATGTTCGTTTTCTGCTCATCCAGTGTTTGTTGAGTGTGTGTGTGTGAGTATGTCTGTGTTTTAGTTTCTTTGGAAAAGTGGTGAGGACATTACTATTAGGAACACTGTTACAAAAGGAAATGCAGTCATTCAAATCTGCCTGATAATGGAGAGGAAACTTTTTTTTCATTCATGAAGGGAAGAAACAAAGAAACATGCATGTTGTTTGACTGTCCAGTATGTGCATATGCATATATATATATATATATATATTTTTTTTTTTTAATGACTGTATAAAGTGTTCATAAAAAAATTAATTCATAATACAGGCACTTACGCCACAGCTTCCTCCCACTTCTCTTTGATCTGGTCATCCCACTGACCAGTGAGGATACATTCCACATCACGCTTCAGCTTCCTGCAAAACCCTCCTCCATTTAAATGAATGAGGTCATAAATGTAAAAGTAATGAAAATACTACAGCAGAAATCAACAATATTAACGTCTTAATATAAGCTAAAAAAAAATAATATCAAAACTAAACTATAATGATTTCATGTTTAATTGTCTAATTCAAGCTTAGAAGCAAAACTACCCTTACAATTCAGTGATTGTGTCTGAAGCACTTTCTCTTCAGTTACTTTATCGTCTATGTCTCTGAAAGTGAGACCACAGAGTTCTGTTCCACAACTTTAACTGGTAATCACAAATATCAGAACACACACTCCTTTACGTAAATGCAATTTCATTATCCGTCTTTTCTAACTTTTATTCTTTCCAAGTTCCTTAACAATTCCTGTTGCTATTGTCGCATCCCAGTTCCTTTCCACGAAGTCAAGACTTGAAACAACAACAACAACAAAAAACCTTTTGTGACAATACTACCTGACTTTTTTTTTATCACGCACACACTCACTTGTATTGTTGCTGATGTTCAATGACCTGTTTCTTAAGTTCCTCTATCCTTTCAATGGTCAGAGTCCGCACAATCTGTTTAGCAGGGACTTCCACTTCCCCTCTCTCACCCCGCTTTCGCCTGAAACATCAACATGTGGCACTGGACAATCTATTGGCTGGGTAACTCCAGCTTTCCTTTTTTGAACTGACTTGTTTTCACTGAAACCATGACCAATTCTTCACAACTTTTTGTTTGTTTGTTTGTTTGTTTCCTTCTGAGCTCATGGGCTGCAACTCCTATATTCACTTGTGTATGTGCCAGAGGACTTTTATGCATATGAGGGATTTCACCCTACCACCATCAAGGCAGCCATACTCCATTTTTGGAGTGTTCTTATCATACAAAAAAGGAAAAGAATAGGAGAAAAGGGTAGAAGACAGGGATGAAATGTTCAAATAGTAGGAAATTAAGAAAAGACAGAAAAGAGAGTAAAAGTGAACTAAATAGAAAATAAATCAAGAAAGGAAGAAAACTGATTTCCTGTAATTATTACCTGCTTCCACACTTTAGCCTTGAGATTTTTGAAATAATAACAATATCATTCAATATGACATTCAAGGATTAAACTTTTTTATTTTTAGATAAACAAGAAAAAAAATCCACCAATTCAAGTTATAAGAGACTACAAAATCCAAAACCCACAGGTGCCATAACACAATAACTGAACACAATATCTTAGCATGATCACTTAGGAACAATATCTAATGTTTATTTTATACTGTCTTTGTGGCTAAGTTAAAATTATGTGATCATTTAAGCATATTTGTGTGCAATGACCCAGTGGTAAAATGTCATTTGATTTACTCTCTTCCACATTATTGCTTTAGAAAATTTACTTCATTCCTTGGCCTGCCACTGGTCATACAGCACGTCCTATACTTTGTACCACTGTGTGCCTGCTGATGTATCGCATCATTCACCGTCAGGAGACATCAAAGGAAAACAGCACAAGTTT
Organism: Babylonia areolata; assembly: GCA_011634625.1. Lineage (NCBI taxonomy): Eukaryota > Metazoa > Mollusca > Gastropoda > Neogastropoda > Buccinidae > Babylonia > Babylonia areolata. Next base: position 224 of record JAAQRG010056373.1, on the reverse strand, counting down.
GAGCACTATGAACTCTAATATAAGGATGGACTGCTTCCCATTAACTATAATGATAATTTACTCAGTGCATGACTTGCACCAGAGACCCAAGTGAAACAAAATGGGACACATCATTTTCAATTTCTGCTGTTTGAACTGCCTCTACCAGCTTGGACTATGCTGTTTGCACCATGTTTATTTGTGTATTGGGTACAGACAGTGAATTCATGCCATGTTAAAAAAAA
>JAAQRG010056369.1:0-10973 GCA_011634625.1 Babylonia areolata | reverse complement strand
TTTTTTTGTCTAATATCACTTAATGTGGATAGACATTAAATGAAATTGAACAAACACACACTCATGCAAACAAACATATAATGGAAGAAATAGATGAGGATCCCCAGAATACAGACATGGAATGGAGTGCCTTGATTATGTAGGGACTGCTTGAAAAGAAATGTTTTTAGATTTTGTTTTAAAGGACATGATTGAGAGGCTTTAACAGACTGAAAAACAAAGGCAGTGAATTCCACTTGATATGCTTTCCTTCCTTAACTCACTCCGGACGAATAGTTCTCTCCCTTGCTTTTCCCTACAGATGACCCATTTGTTCCGGTCAGGAAAAAAATCACACAAAAAAAACAAAAGATAAAGTAACTGAATGAAACCCACTGTACTTGATCCACTGACCCCTCTCCTCACGTCGTGTGAACGCCCATCCCCCTCCCTCTTCACTGTTCTCAGAAGCTGAATCACAATCAGTACCTACTTTCCAATAGCTTTCCTCACTGCAGATACTTTATTCAACGTCTTCATCATCCTTGTCGATGTCAAAACTTTCAGTTTGAAGCATTTCAATCACTTCAGCAGTGGTAAAAGCAGCTGTTGTTATCTAATTTGCTCCAAAAATTTCCACCTGTATCGCCTGCGATGCCATTTTCGATATGTATGCAGATTAGCTTGTTGTATGGGGTCCTGAACTCGCTGGCTCGCTGTGGAGTGTGTTGTTACAGAATCTCATGAAGAAACTTTCCATTCGACCCCTGGTCATGTTTGCAATGCCCGGTGTAGCTGCGACTGTTATGCTACCCCATGAGGAAAATGTGGAAAAATTTTAATTGTCAAAACCACTATAGCGTTCCACTGTCCGGAACGCTACCCTACGCCAGGAATGCTCTAGCGTTCCATCATCCAGAGTTAGTTAAAGGAAAGATTCCCACAATATTTCAGACTGAATTCTCTACATCCATTTTCATAAGAGGGATCGGATTCTGCACCCTTTTCTGACTGAATGAATTACCCTCAGGGGAGCAACATGTTGTGAAGCAGTATCGTTAGCATTTGTAACTAGGTTTGGAATAGTACGTAGATTTTTCTATAAAACTGCTCAAGATTATCCTTTTTTTTTTTTTTTTTTTTTTTTTGAACCACATACCTTACATCTTCAGTTGGGTTGTGTATGTCTGTGGGTACTTATATGCATGGGTGTGTGGGTGGTGAATTATGTGTATGTGTGAGTGTGCATGGGGGGCAGGAGGCGGGGCTGTGCATGTGCATTATGTGTGTGTGTCTGTGTTTGTGTGCGCATGTATTTGTGTATGTGTGTGTGTGTACTTTGTGTTACTTTTACATGAGCTTTTATGTGACAGCTCACATTCTGAGCTTCTATGTGACAGCTCATATTTTGAGCTTCTATGTGACAGGTCACATTCTGTTGTATATGCACATTCGTACCGGTATGAGTTTGCCCAGGAACACTCACATGCACAAGTGCCAGCGCATGTGTGCATGCATTCACACACCCCTGAACGCATGCATATGAGTTTATGCACACATTCAGACTTTAATTTTTACACATGCCTGTGTGTGCATGCAAGTACATGTAAATGCCTACATGCCTGCGTATGTGTGTGTCAGTGTATGTACATGTGAATACCCAGATATCTTTGCACGAACATGTGAATGCCCATGTTAGGTCTTCCTGGATCAAGACATATTTTCGTTTCGAACAAACTGACCTGACGTGTGAATGCCTACATACAAGTGTGTGCGTGCAAGTGCACATACGTGTATATGAACGCCCACGTCAGGTCTTCCTGGATCAAGAGACGTTTTGGTCATGAACGAACTGACCTTGACCAGTTGCTGCTTGTTGCGATCATGGTCGGCGTACAGCGCCAGCACGTGCATCAAATTCCTGTTATGCTCCCTCACTGCGCACACTTCCCCAGACCCCTTCAGCACCGTCGACAGCAGTCGCAGGGCAACGTTGAACTGCGAGTTCTTCACCGCCATCTGGAGCCACACAGTTCAATTCAGCAAGGAGGTGTCAATAAACAAATCCATATACACTACACCACATCTGCTAAGCAGTTGCCTGACCAGCAGTGTAACCAAACAGCCAAGGATGATGCTAATAATGAGGAGGAGGAGGAGAGGAGGAGGAAAAGGAAGATTTGGAGGAAGAGGAGAAGGAAAAGGGGGATGAGAATTTTGTTGAGGAGGAGGAAGAAGAAAAGGAGGAGAAGGAGGATTAGGAGAGGAAGAAGGACAACAACAACAACTACAACAATGATAGCTATAGCGATGATGATAACAATAACAGCAGTACATTAATTCTGCACTTTCAAACATCTGAATGCGCTTTACAATACTACATCATTGAGACACAAACCACAACACACACACACACACACACACACGCACACACACACACACAGACAAACACATGAATAAAGAAACACAGACACAATCCACTGAACGGGTACAACGTATGGGGGAAAGAGGAGCACCGCCTGAAGTTAATCACGAAGTAGAGACCCGATGCTATAGGAAGTAAGCGCATCCAGAAAGGTCAGCCACGGCCCCCATCAGAGGAGTCAGGTCCCCCCCACTACACACTCCAATCATCCAATGTACTGTATTCTACTGTATTGTATTACCCCCGATCCTCCAATGTATTGTATTATATTGTATTACCCCCAATGCTCCAATGTTTTGTATTGTATTGTATTACCCCTGATCCCCCAATGTATTGTATTACCCCCAATCCTCCAATGTATTGTACTGTATTACCCCCGACCCCCCTAATGTATTGTATTGTATTACCCCCAATCCTCCAATGTATTGTACTGTATTACCCCTGACCCCCTAATGTATTGTATTGTATTGTATTGCCCCCAATCCTCCAATGTATTGTATTGTATTGCCCCTGACCCACTAATGTATTGTATTGTATTGTATTGCCCCCAATCCTCCAATGTATTGTACTGTATTACCCCCAATCCTCCAATGTATTGTATTACCCCCAATCCTCCCATGTATTGTACTGTATTACCCCTGACCCCCTAATGTATTGTATTGTATTACCCCCAATCCTCCAATGTATTGTACTGTATTACCCCTGACCCCCTAATGTAATGTATTGTATTACCCCCAATCCTCCAATGTATTGTACTGTATTACCCCTGACCCCCTAATGTATTGTATTGTATTACCCCCAATCCTCCAATGTATTGTACTGTATTACCCCTGACCCCCTAATGTATTGCATTGTATTGTATTGCCCCCAATCCTCCAATGTATTGTATTGTATGACCCCCAATCCTCCAATGTATTGTGTTGTATTACCCCCAATCCTCCAATGTATTGTATTGTATTACCCCTGACCCCCCAATGTATTGTATTGTATTACCCCCAATCCTCCAATGTATTGTATTACCCCTAATCCTCCAATGTATTGTATTGTATTGTATTACTCTTTTTGTCACAACAGATTTCTCTATGTAAAATTCGGGCTGCTCTCGCCAGGGAGAGCACATCACTACACTGAGAGCACCACCCATTTTTTCGTTTTCAATTGTATTGTGTTGTATCGTATTGTATTACTCTTTTCTGTCACTACAGATTTCTCTATGTGAAATTCGGGCTGCTCTCGCCAGGGAGAGCGCGTCACTACACTGAGAGCGCCACCCGTTGTATTGTATTGTGTTGTGTTGTGTTGTGTTGTATTGCGCTGCACTGCATTACTCTTTTTTGTCACAACAGATTTCTCTATGTAAAATTCGGGCTGCTCTCGCCAGGGAGAGCGCATCACTACACTGAGAGTGTCACCCATTTTTTTTGTATTGTACTGTATTGTAATGCATTGTATAGTATTACTCTTTTTTGTCACAACAGATTTCTCCATGTAAAATTCGGGCTGCTCTCCCCACAGATCAGTGTTGCTACACTGAGAGCAACACACTTTCTTTTTTGTGTGTATTTTCTCTGCCTACAGTTTCATTTGTTTTCCAATGAGAATAGATTTTTCTACAGAATTCTGCCAGGAGAACCCTTTTGCTGCCGTGGGTTCTTTAATGCGTGCCAAAGTGCATGCTGCACACGGGACCTCAGTTTTACTGTCTCATTCAAATGACTTAGCATCCAGACCACCACTCAAGGTCTAGTGGAGGGGTAGGAAATAGCGGCGAGAGTGGGATTCGAACAAGTGCGCTCAGATTCCCTCGCTTCCTACGCAAACGCATTACCTCCAGGCCAACACTCAGAAAGAAGATCAGCTCCGGCCCCCATGAGAGGAGAAAGGTCCCCCCCCAACCCCCAACCCCCCCACCTGACCCCGACCGCCCCACCACATGTCACTGACCTCAACGGCGTCCACCAGGGTGACACCAGACCTCTCCACCGGCCACTCCAGGATGAGGAACGACACCCCAACCATGCCTTGCTTGATGGCCTCCTGCAGGACACACACACACACACACACATATATATATACAAACAAACACACAGACACACACACAGACACACACACATATATATATATACAAACACACAGACACACACACATATATATATATACAAACACACAGACACACACACACACATATATATATATATACAAACTCACAGACACACACACACACACATATATATATACAAACAAACACAGACACACAGACACACACACACATATATATATACAAACAAACACACAGACACACACACACATATGTATATACAAACAAACTCACAGACACACACACACATATATATATATAACACACACACACACACACAGACACACACACACATATATATATACAAACAAACACACACACACACACATATGTATATACAAACAAACAAACACACACACACACACACACACATATATATATACAAACAAACACACAGACACACACACATATATATACAAACAAACACGCAGACACACACACATACACACACACACACACATACACACATATATATATATACAAAAAAACAAACACACAGACACACACACACACACACATATATATATACAAGCAAACACACACACACACACACACATATATACAAACAAACACACAGACACACACACACACACATATATATACAAACAAACACACAGACACACAGACACACACACACACACACACACACATATATATATATATATAACAGACAGACAGACACACACAAATGTATATACAAACAAACACACAGACACACACACACATATATATACAAACAAACACACAGACACACACACACACATATATATACATACAAACAAACACACAGACACACACACACATATATATACAAACAAACACACAGACACACACACACATATATATATACAAACACACACACAGACACACAGACACACACACACACACAGATACACACGCAGACACAAGACACACAGACACAAACATACACACACAAACACATACACACACAAAAATACACAGATACACACACAGAAACAACCATACAGAGACACAGACACACATACAAATACACACAAACACACACATAAATACAGACACAGATACATACATGCACACAGACACCCCCCCAACCCACCCCCACATGCACACACATACAAGGACACACACACACACACACAGACATCACACATAAATACATATACACGAACACACACACACACACACACACACACACACACACAAATTCAGACACTGATACACACACACACACACACAAACACACACACACATACATAAAAACACATACACACAATACTGCGAACACAACACACACTGCGGGATCAACACAAAACGCAGAGCAAAGCACAAACAACATGTACACACAGGCCCAACACTACACACTACTGAAAACACAACACACACTGCAGGATCAACACAGAACTCAGAGCAAAGCACAAACATCATGTGCACACAGGCCCAACACTACACACTACTACAAACACTACACACACTGTGGGATCAACACAGAATGCTGAGCAAAGCACAAACAACATGCACACACAGGGCCAACACTACACACTACTGCGAACTCTGCACACACTGCCTGATCAATGCAGAACGCTGAGCAAAGCACAAATAACATGTACACACAGGCCCAACTCTACACACTACTACAAACACTACACACACAGCCTGATCAATGCAGAACGCAGAGCAAAGCACAAACATCATGTACACACAGGCAAACACTACACACACTGCAGGATCAACACAAAACGCAGAGCAAAGCACAAACAACATGTACACACAGACCCCAACACTACACACACTGCCTGATCCACACAGAATGCAGAGCAAAGCACAAACATCATGTACACACAGGCAAACACTACACACACTGCCTGATCAACACAGAACGCAGAGCAAAGCACAAACAACATGCACACACAGGCAAACACTACACACTACTGCAAACTCTGCACACACTGCCTGATCAATGCAGAACACTGAGCAAAGCACAAATAACATGTACACACAGGCTCCAACACTACACACTACTGCAAACACTACACACACAGCCTGATCAATGCATAACGCAGAGCAAAGCACAAACAACATGTACACACAGGCCCCAACACTACACACTCCTGCAAACACTACACACACTGCCTGATCAACACAGAATACAGAGCAAAGCACAAACAACATGTACACACAGGCCCCAACACTACACACACTGCCTGATCAACACAGAATGCAGAGCAAAGCACAAAGAACATGTACACATAGGCCCCAACACTACACACACTGCCTGATCAACACAGAATGCAGAGCAAAGCACAAATAACATGTACACACAGGCCCCAACACTACACACACTGCGGGATCAACACAGAATACAGAACAAAGCACAAACAACATGTACACACAGGCCCCAACACTACACACACTGCGGGATCAACACAGAATACAGAGCAAAGCACAAACAACATGCACACACAGGCCCCAACACTACACACACTGCGGGATCAACACAGAATACAGAACAAAGCACAAACAACATGCACACACAGGCCCCAACACTACACACACTGCGGGATCAACGCAGAACGAAAAGCATCCTAACCTGGAAGAGGGGCACCTCCCTCGACTCCTCCTCCTTCTTCTTCACTATGGTCAGTGGCTTCCACTTCCATTCGGGAGGTCTCTGGTCGTCCACCTCCTTCTCCCCCTGCTCCTTCTCCTTCACCACAGGGTTCTTCAGCTCTGCTCCGTTTTGAACCAGGACACTGCCGCAGCTGGACAAACACACACAACGCAGCAATAAAGGGTCCCGGGTTCGAATCTCGGTTAACGGCGCTTGGTGGGTTAAAGGGTGGAGATTTTGTCTGATCTCCCAGGTCAACATATAAGCAGACCTGTTAGTGCCTGAAACCCCCTTAGCATGCATTCACAAGCAGAAGATCAAGTATGCACATCAAAGAACCTGTAATCCATGCCAGCGTTCAGTGGGTTATGGAAACAAGAAGACACACAAATGGGCAGAGGAAGAGAGTCACTCGTCAAAATGCTGTCAATATCAGTACTCTGGGCGCCTAAAACCCACCCATCAACAGCTGCGCAGGCACGCGCTGCCATTTCCTTTGACACCAGTGATGGGTAATGAAATGACGTCATGATATGACGTCAGCGATTCTTGATGGACGCAATAGCCAAATGGTTAAAGCGCTGGAGTTTCAGTCTGAGGGTCCCGGGTTTGAATCTCGGTAACGGCGCCTGGTGGGTAAAGGGTGGAGATTTTTCCGATCTCCCAGTTCAACATATGTACAGACCTGCTTGTGCCTGAACCCCCTTCATGTGTATACACATGTTAAAGATCCTGTAACCCATGTCAGCATTCGGTGGTTTATGGAAACAAGAACATACCCAGCATGCACACCCCCGAAAACGGAGTATGGCTGCCTACATGGCGGGGTGAATAAAGAAAACGGTCATACACATAAAATGTAACATGTCTGAGTTTTCATGCGTGCATGCCTGAAATCTGACTGAATGACACAGGAAACGAATGGTGAGTGCCCAATGGCAGCCGTCAGTCAGCTCTACCCAGGTAGACAGCCTGTCGTACAAATGACCCTGTGTTTATAAAGCGTTTACAGCTTGGTCTCCACACAAGGATAGGTGCTATATAAGTATCCATATCAAATCATATTATATCATATCATATATCATATGCCAACCCCTGTCAAGTGTTTGTAGGAACAATCAGAAAATTTCGTAGGAACATTCTGAACCTGGTGGGAACACCAAGACTCAGAGCCACAGCAGCCAACGTACATTTTATCTACAAGGCATACAAACACTTGGGTCTATCTGCAACACGATGTAACTGTTACAATTAAGCTTATTGGTCCACTCAATGCTGTTTCAATGTAAACACACATGCGATTAGCTGAGTATCATCAAGCGAGACCAAGGTCAGTTAGTGACTACCCTGGCTTGTGATTAATAGGTGTGGAGTGTCTGGGTAATGTTACGACAGGAAAACATGTGACCTTGCTATGTAGTCAGAAGCATGTGACCTTGCTATGTAGTCAGAAGCATGTATGTGACCTTGCTATGTAGTCAAAAGCATGTGACCTTGCTATGTAGTCAAAAATGAACTCGTCGGAACAATTCAATGTTGGCTTACGCTGGAACAAACTGCGATTGAGTGTAACAAAATATGTTTATGTCAACTTTGTATTTAAACACCTCATGTCTTTTAGATATTGATATTGAATAACTGTGATTTTCATACACTGTGTTTGTAACACATACTGCAACTGAATTTCTCTTATTGGCCATAATAACATCTTCAGTATTCAAATCACAGATTGCAAACCAATTTTTTTCCACTGGCTTTCAACATTTTACATCTGTAAAATAATGTATATGTATGAAAACGGATGGATTACAAAAAGGGAAATGCTATGAACAGGTTGCAGAGGTTTCGTAAACTTCATGGACTAGATAGCAGGGTAACGTTGTGAACAGGTGGCAGACATTACCTTAGTTTCAGGGATTAGATAGCTGGGTAATGCTGTGAAACAGATGTCAGATATTATCTCAACTTCATGGATTAGACAACTGGTAATATTGTGAAACAGATGGCAGAGATCACCTAAACTTCAGGGATTAGGTAACAGGATGCTGTGAACAATGGGCAGAGATCACCTGAACTTCATGGATTAGTTAAAGGGTAATGTTGTGAACAGGTGGCAGAGATCACCTAAACATCAGGGATTAGGTAACGGGGTAATGCTGTGAACAATGTGCAGAGATCACCTGAACTCCATGGATTAGATAACAGGGCAATGCTGTGAACAGGTGGCAGAGATTATCTGAACTTCATGGATTAGATAACAGAGTAATGCTGCAAACAATGGGCAGAGATTATCTGAACTTCATGGATTAGATAACAGAGTAATGCTGCAAACAATGGGAAGAGATTATCTGAACTTCATGGATTAGATAACAGGGTAATGCTGCAAACAATGGGCAGAGATCACCTGAACTCCATGGATTAAATAACAGGGTAATGCTGTGAACAATGGGCAGAGATTACCGGAACTTCAGGGATTAGATAACAGGGTAATGCTGTGAACAGGTGACAGAGATTACCTGAACTTCAGGGATTAGATAACAGGGTAATGCTGTAAACAATGGGAAGAGATTACCTGAACTCCATGGCTCAGATAAAGGGTAATGCTGTGAACAGGTGGCAGAGATCACCTGAACTTCATGGATTAGATAACAGGGTAATGCTGTGAACAGATGGCAGAGATTACCTGAACTCCAGGGATTAGATAAAGGGTAATGCTGTAAACAATGGGCAGAGATTACCTGAACTTCATGGATTAGATAACACGGTAATGCTGTGAACAGCTGACAGAGATTATCTGAACTTCATGGATTAGATAACAGGGTAATGCTGTGAACAATGGGCAGAAATCACCTGACCTTCACGGATTAGGTAACAGGGTAATGCTGTAAACAATGGGAAGAGATTACCTGAACTTCATGGATTAGATAACAGGGTAATGCTATGAACAGGTGGCAGAGATTACCGGAACTTCGGGGATTAGATAACAGAGTAATGCTGTGAAAAATGGGAAGAGATCACCTGACCTTCAGGGATTAGATAACAGGGTAACGCTGTGAACAGGTGGCAGAGATTACCTGAACTTCAGGGATTAGATAAAGGGTAATGCTGTAAACAATGGGCAGAGATTACCTGAACTTCACGGATTAGATAACAGGGTAATCCTGTGAACAGCTGGCAGAGATTATCTGAAATTCATGCATTAGATAACATGGTAATCCTGAACTTCATGGATTAGGTAACAGGGTAATGCTGTGAACAATGGGCAGAAATCACCTGACCTTCACGGATTAGATAACAGGGTAATGCTGTAACCAGGTGACAGAGATTACCTGTCATGTTCAGCCATGATGGCAAATGAGAGAGGGGTGTTTCCATCCTTGTCCTTCACATTTGGATCCACTCCTTTCTGCAAACACATTGTCATGTGGAAGCATGTGTCAGCATGCAAAATCTGCATGCATGTTCAAACAATCTTGACAAGCATGCATTTGCTCACACACACGCAGTCCACCTCTCTCTCTCTCTCTCTCTCTCACATACACACACAGATGAAATTAAAAGTAAAATGAGCTAACTAGCGTAAGCTTAACCAACTTTTTCAATTAATCCACCTCTTAACAGAAGGGGGTGGGGGGGAAGATTTGTTAAAACTCATGTAACAGGAATGAAATTGGATGCATTCATCAATAATTTCTAGATGTAGATGCATTTAAGAGAAATGCTATTTTAAAGTTTTGTTAATTATTCATACAAAAAGCAATGCTTTTTACAGATAATATTCTCTCAGAGCTTATCAAAAAGCAATTAAAATTTATTGTTTGAATAACACCATGCCTAAACAACAATGAAATATGGTATATATTCCCATCATGAATGGTTTT
>JAAQRG010056363.1:0-11014 GCA_011634625.1 Babylonia areolata | reverse complement strand
AGAAACAAACAAAATACAGCTGGAAATAGCATGCTTATTGTCATATACTTTTAGAAGAAATTGAAATAGGTTGTACATTTGATAACAATCACAACGCATGTAGACATGCTTGTGAATAATTGTCCTAAGAATGACAAACATGGGTTCAGCTAAGATAAAAAGTCAGTCATGTTATCAGATACTGAGCTGTCAGGCTTTTTTAACACCTAAGAGTGTATCCACTTTTGAGCGGGAAGGTCTTTGATGATACTCCCTCCTGGTTGCAACTGAACCAATAAAGTGTTTGCTGTGGATTGGGGTTTGCCTCCTCTGCAAAGAAGTCGGTCAACTGATCAGTGTTGAAAAGTGTGAACATCTAAAAACATGTGATTCCTACCCATTGTACTGTGAAGTTCAGTCTATAAGCCGCGACTTTTTACTCCAGCTTCAACCTCTGCGGCTTAATCAATGATGCGGCTTATTTGAGGATTTTAACAATCCTGGGAGTGCCACATTCTTGTCTATTCTTAGCTGCCCTTCAACTCACCAAAATCATGATTTCTGTCCATGAATTTTTGGATGAGTTTCAGGACAGCGTGCTAACTGTTCATGTTTTATAAATCAAATCCCCACACATTAAAGCCTTCAGATCAGCATTCAGTTCTACTCTGCTCAAGCGTACACCCTCATCATGCCGAAAATGCGACGTAATGCCTGTGATGCAGCCTTCAAATTAAAGGCGATCGACCTAGCAGACGGTGCAAGCGGCGAACCAGCAGTGACCTGCACTTTGCATTCATGTTCATGAAGTGAAAGCGAGGTTGAAGTCGGTGACAAGATGGCGGAGGAAGCTGTGCTGGTTCTCTTAAACTCAGACACTGAAGACGAAGATTTCAGTGGATTCAGTGAGCAGGATGATGTTGAATAAATGTGACTATCCCTAAATTATGGATCTTATTTTCGTTGTTTTTTTTGTTTTTTGTTTTTTTTGTGGCACTAGCAGTATTTTCGCTTGCTTTTCTTTGTGTTGTTCCTGCTTGTGTTTATTTCATAACCTACAGTATTGACAGCTTTTCTGTAGTATCAGTATGTGTTCCGGTACCGGAAATAAGTTCAGCTTATAAGCCAGTGCGGCTTATGTATGTATAATGTTCAATTTTTTCCAAAATTTAGTGGGTGCGGCTTATATAACAGTGCGCTCAATAGACCGAACTTCACAGTATGTCAGCCCTGGGTTATATGAGAATCGTGTATTATTGGCTGTTGTCCATTTCCTGCTAGTTAAACACTGTGAAAGACAGTTCACTGACGGTCATGGCCACACCCTCTTTCCATACCCTCTGTCTGGTCTTGGACCTATTGTCTTACCCCACTCATCTCTCTCTCCTCCCCCTCATCTTGAATTACATGAAAGTGCACTCTTACTGTCGGTCATTGTCTTCCACTCAAAACTGATGTCTAATTGGATAGGTGGACTGGACAAATTGTTGGATATTGCTAAAGTTTCATTACTGTCATTTTCATCATCTTTGAGTTCAAACCAATCATCAGACAATGTAGATACATCTTTTATTGTTATGACCACATTATAAACATCTGCACAGCCTGCAAAGTTGTGTAAATCTGTTGACTGGGACCTCTGTCTTTGCTGGACAAAGTTTCTGATGCTCATTTTGCATATGACACAAACCCACTTTTCATGCGCACTCAACCTAGTCCGGTTAGCAAAACATTATTGAGAACAAAAGGGGTCCTCCAACTGATGCATTCTCATTTAAATAGTATGTTTATAATCCAGGCACATTAAACTAACCGTTCAGTCTGTTTTGTGTTCATTGGACCAAACTTCAATAAAAAAACCACAAAAAAAACAAGAGAGGCAAAGCCTTCAAGACTCACTTGTGATACACTTAAAAAAATTAAAAAATCCAAGCTTTTTATGTATTGAGTATAATTTCAAAATGTAATGTTTAAGATGAGAAAGATCAGTTTAAAGCAAATTAACTCCCCTAGCAAATACAGAGTAATTTCCCTTTTTTACTATCTGCACCAAAACGTTTGCAAAATAAATAAAACTTCCATGCTTAGCAAAAGAAGTTCCTGTTTGAACAAAAAATGATAATAATGACTGCTCTTGTTGTTGGGTCAGAATATCAGATCAAAGTGCCAAGTTTAGAGAATACAAAAAATATAAATATAATAGTAAATGCAGTTTGCATATAATTAGGCTTCATTTTTTATTTTTTGTGCCCATCCCAGAGGTGTAATATTGTTTTAAACAAGATGACTGGAAAGAACTGAATTTTTCCTATTTTTATGCCTAATTTGGTGTCAACTGACAAAGTATTTGCAGAGAAAATGTCAATGTTAAAGTTTACCATGGACACACAGACACACACACACACACACACACACACACAGAGACAACTGAACACCGAGTTAAAACATAGACTCACTTTGTTTACACAAGTGAGTCAAAAATCCGAACAGATGCAGGATGTCAGTGCACGTCTTGCAGGTACTACGGCAACATTTTGTGTAGGACAGCAGCTGACGTGTTGTTGGCATTGAATGAGTTAAGGTCTAGTTGTTTGGGGGGGCTGTGGTGTTGCTCCATGGAAGGTGGTGTGGTTCTAGGCGTGGGGCCCTGGCTGTCTGTTGGGTTTGTAGGTCCATTGTGTCTTGTGGGGGGCCATGGCTGTCTGTTGGGTTTGTAGGTCCATTATGTCTTGTGGGGGGCCATGGCTGTCTGTTGGGTTTGTAGGTCCATTGTGTCTTGTGGGGGGCCATGGCTGCTTGTTCAGTTCTGGGTCCATTGTGTCTTGTGGGGGGCCATGGCTGCCTGTTGGGTTTGTAGGTCTGTTGTGTCTTGTAGGGAGCCATGGCTGCCTGTTCAGTTTGTAGGTCCATTGTGTCTTGTGGGGGGAGATGGCTGCCTGTTGGGTTTGTAGGTCCATTGTGTCTTGTGGAGGGCCGTGGCTGGCTATTGGGTTTGTAGGTCCATTGTATCTTGTGGGGAGCCCTGGCTTCCTGTTCAGCTTGTAGGTCCATTGTTTCTTGTGCGGGGCCATGGTTGTCTGTTCAGCTTGTAGGTCCATTGTGTCTTGTGGGAGGGGGGCGGGGCATGGCTATCAGTTTGGTTTGTAGTTCCATTGTGTCTTGTGGGGGGCCATGGCTGCCTGTTGGGTTTGTAGGTCCATTGTGTCTTTTGGTGGGTCATGGCTGTCTGTTCAGGTTGGAGATCCACTGTGTCTTGTGGGGGACCATGGCCATGTGTTGGGTTTGTAGGTCCATTGTGTCTTGTGGGGGTCATGGCTGTCTGTTTCGTTTGTAGGTCCATTGTGTCTTGTGGGGGACCATGGCTGCCTGTTGGGTTTATAGGTCCATTGTGTCTTGTGGGGGGCCATGGCTGCTTGTTCAGTTCTGGGTCCATTGTGTCTTGTGGGGGGCCATGGCTGCCTGTTAGGTTTGTAGGTCCATTGTCTCTTGTGTGGGGCCATAGTTTCCTGTTGGGTTTGTAGGTCCACTTTGTCGTGGGGGGCCATGGCTGCTTGTTGGGTTTGTAGGTCCATTGTGTCTTGTGGAGGGCCGTGGCTGGCTATTGGGTTCGTAGGTCCATTGTGTCTTTTGGAGGCCATGGCTATCTGTTGGATTTGTAGGTCCATTGTGTCTTGTGGGGGGCCATGGCTGCCTGTTCAGCTTGTAGGTCCATTGTGTCTTGTGGGGGACCATGGCTGGTTGTTGGGTTTGTAGGTCCATTGTGTCTTTTTGGGGGGCCATGGCTGTCTGTTCAGGTTGCAGATCGATTGTGTCTTGTGGGGGACCATGGCTATGTGTTGGGTTTGTAGGTCCATTGTGTCTTGTGGGGTGTCATGGCTGTCTGTTTTGTTTGTAGGTCCATTGTGTCTTGTGGGGGACCATGGCTGCCTGTTGGGTTTGTAGGTCCATTGTGTCTTGTATGGGGCCCTGGCTGCTTGTTCAGTTCTGGGTCCATTGTGTCTTGTGGGGAGCCATGGCTACCTGTTGGGTTTGTAGGTCCGTTGTGTCTTGTAGGGAGCCATGGCTGCCTGTTCAGCTTGTAGGTCCATTGTGTCTTGTGGGGGGAGATAGCTGCCTGTTGGGTTTGTAGGTCCATTGTGTCTTTTGGAGGGCCGTGGCTTGCTATTGAGTTTGTAGGTCCATTGTATCTTGTGGGGAGCCCTGGCTGCCTGTTCAGCTTGTAGGTCCATTGTGTCTTGTGGGGGGCCATGGTTGTCTGTTGGGTTTATAGGTCCATTGTTTCTTGTGCGGGGCCATGGCTGTCTGTTGGGTTTGTAGGTCCATTGTGTCTTGCAGTGGGGCCCTGGGCTTGTTCAGTTCTGGGTCCATTGTGTCTGTGGGGAGCCATGGCTACCTGTTGGGTTTGTAGGTCATGTGTCTTGTAGGGAGCCATGGCTGCCTGTTCAGCTTGTAGGTCCATTGTGTCTTGTGGGGGGAGATAGCTGCCTGTTGGGTTTGTAGGTCCATTGTGTCTTTTGGAGGGCCGTGGCTTGCTATTGAGTTTGTAGGTCCATTGTATCTTGTGGGGAGCCCTGGCTGCCTGTTCAGCTTGTAGGTCCATTGTGTCTTGTGGGGGGCCATGGTTGTCTGTTGGGTTTATAGGTCCATTGTTTCTTGTGCGGGGCCATGGCTGTCTGTTGGGTTTGTAGGTCCATTGTGTCTTGTGGGGGGCCATGGCTGTCTGTTCAGCTTGTAGGTCCATTGTGTCTTGTGGGAGGGGGGGGGGGCATGGCTATCAGTTTGCTTTGTAGTTCCATTGTGTCTTGTGGGGGGCCATGGCTGCCTGTTGGGTTTGTAGGTCCATTGTGTCTTGTTGGGGGCCTTGGCTGCCTCTTCAGCTTGTAGGTCCATTGTGTCTTGTGGGGGACCATGGCTGGTTGTTGGGTTTCTATGTCCATTGTGTCTTTTGGGGGGTCATGGCTGTCTGTTCAGGTTGCAGATCCACTGTGTCTTGTGGGGGACCATGGCCATGTGTTGGGTTTGTAGGTCCATTGTGTCTTGTGGGGGGTCATGGCTGTCTGTTTCGTTTGTAGGTCCATTGTGTCTTGTGGGGGACCATGGCTGCCTGTTGGGTTTATAGGTCCATTGTGTCTTGTGGGGGGCCATGGCTGCCTGTTAGGTTTGTAGGTCCATTGTCTCTTGTGGGGGGCCATAGTTTCCTGTTGGGTTTGTAGGTCCACTGTGTCGTGGGGGGCCATGGCTGCTTGTTGGGTTTGTAGGTCCATTGTGTCTTGTGGAGGGCCGTGGCTGGCTATTGGGTTCGTAGGTCCATTGTGTCTTTTGGGAGGCCATGGCTATCTGTTGGGTTTGTAGGTCCATTGTGTCTTGTGGGGGGCCATGGCTGCCTGTTCAGCTTGTAGGTCCATTGTGTCTTGTGGGGGACCATGGCTGGTTGTTGGGTTTGTAGGTCCATTGTGTCTTTTTGGGGGGCCATGGCTGTCTGTTCAGGTTGCAGATCGATTGTGTCTTGTGGGGGACCATGGCTATGTGTTGGGTTTGTAGGTCCATTGTGTCTTGTGGGGTGTCATGGCTGTCTGTTTTGTTTGTAGGTCCATTGTGTCTTGTGGGGGACCATTGCTGCCTGTTGGGTTTGTAGGTCCATTGTGTCTTGTATGGGGCCCTGGCTGCTTGTTCAGTTCTGGGTCCATTGTGTCTTGTGGGGAGCCATAGCTGCCTGTTAGGTTTGTAAGTCCATTGTGTCTTGTGGGGGGCCATTGCTACCTGTTCAGCTTGTAGGTCCATTGTGTCTTGTGGGGGGCCATGGCTGCTTGTTGGGTTTGTAGGCCTATTATGTCTTGTAGCAGGCTGTGGCTGGCTATTGGGTTCGTAGGTCCATTGTGTCTTGTGGGGGTCCATGGCTATCTGTTGGGTTTGTAGTTCCATTGTATCTTGTGGCCCTGGCTACCTGTTTAGCTTGTAGGTCCATTGTATATTGTGGGGGGCCATGTCTGTCTGTTCAGCTTGTATGCCCATTGTGTCTTGTTGGTGGCCATTGCTGCCTGTTGGGTTTCTAGGTCCATTGTGTCATGTAGGGGCCATGGCTGGCTGTTGGGTTTCTAGGTCCATTGTGTCTTGTGGGGGACCCTGGCTGCCTGTTCAGTTGTAGGTCCATTGTGTCTTATAGGGAGCCATGGCTGCCTGTTGGGTTTGTAGGTTTCATTGTGTCTTGTGGGGGGCCATGGCTGTCTGTTTGGTTTGTAGGTCCATTGTGTCTTGTGGGGGGCCATGGTTGCCTGTTAGGTTTGTAGGTCCATTGTCTTGTGTGAGGCCATGGCTACCTGTTCAGCTTGTAGGTCCATTGTCTCTTGTGGGGGGCATGGCAGCCTGTTGGGTTTGTACGTCCATTGTGTCTTGTGGGGGGCCATGGCTGCCTGTTGGGTTTGTACGTCCATTGTGTGTTATGGGGGACCCTGGCTGCTTGTTCAGTTCTGGGTTCATTGTGTCTTGTGGGGAGCCATGGCTGCCTGTTGGCTTTGTAGGTCCATTGTGTCTTGTGGGGAGCCATGGCTGCCTGTTGGCTTTGTAGGTCCATTGTGTCTTGTGGGGGGCCATGGCTACCTGTTCAGCTTGTAGGTCCATTGTGTCTTATGGGGGGCTATAGCTGCCTGTTGGGTTTCTAGGTCGATTGTGTCTTGTGGTAGGCATTGGCTGGCTATTGGGTTTATAGGTCCATTGTGTCTTGTGAGGGGCCATGGCTATCTGTTGGGTTTGTAGGTCCATTGGGTCTTGTAGGGAGCCCTGGCTACCTGTTCAGCTTCTAGGTCCATTGTGTCTTGTGGGGGTCCATGGCTGCTTGTTCAGCTTGTAGGTCCATTGTGTCTTGTGCGGGGTCATGGCTGCCTGTTGGGTTTGTAGGTCCATTGTGTCTTATAGTGGACCCTGGCAGCCTGTTCAGTTGTATGTCCATTGTTTCTTGTTGGGAGCCATGGCTGCCCGTTCAGCTTGTAGTTCCATTGTGTCTTGTGCCGGGCCATGGCTGTCTGTTGGGTTTTTATGTCCGTTGTGTCTTGTGCAGGGCCATGGCTGCCTGTTGGTTTTGTAGGTCTATTGTGTCTTGTAGGGGGCCATGGCTGCTTGTTCAGCTTGTAGGTCCATTGTGTCTTGTGCGGGGTCATGGCTGCCTGTTGGGTTTGTAGGTCCATTGTGACTTGTGGGGGCCATGGCTGCCTGTTCAGCTTGTAGGTCCATTGTGTCTTGTGGGGGGCCATGGCTGCCTGTTGGGTTTGTAGGTCCATTGTGTTTTGTGGGGGGCTAAGGCTGCTCATTACGTTTATAGGTCTATTGGGTTTTGTGGGGGTTATAGCTGCCTGTTCAGCTTGTAGGTCCATTGTGTCTTGTAGGTGGCCATGGCTGCCTGTTGAGCTTGTATGTCCATTGTGTCTTGTGGGTGGCCATGGCTGTATATTGGGTTTATAGGTCCATTCTGTCTTGTAGGGGGGCATGGCTTCCTGTTGGGTTTGGAGGTCCATTGTGTCTTGTGGGGGGGTCATGGCTGCCTGTTGGGTTTGTAGGTCCATTGTGTCTTGTGGGGGGTCCCTGGCTGCCTGTTGGGTTTGTAGGTCCATTGTGTCTTGTGGGGGGCCATGGCTGTCTGTTGCGTTTGTAGGTTCATTGTGTCTTGTAGGTGGCCATGGCTGTCTGTTGGGTTTGTAGGTCCATTGTGTCTTGTACGGGGCCATGGCTGCCTGTTGGGTTTGTAGGTCCATTGTGTCTTGTGGGGGGCTATGGGTAACTGTTGGTTTGTTGGTCCATTGCGGCTGTCTGTTGGGTTTGTAGGTCCATTGTGTCTTGTGGGGGGCCATGGCTGTCTGTTGCGTTTGTAGGTTCATTGTGTCTTGTAGGTGGCCATGGCTGTCTGTTGGGTTTGTAGGTCCATTGTGTCTTGTACGGGGCCATGGCTGCCTGTTGGGTTTGTAGGTCCATTGTGTCTTGTGGGGGGCTATGGGTAACTGTTGGTTTGTTGGTCCATTGCGGCTGTCTGTTGGGTTTGTAGGTGCATTGTGTCTTGTGTGGTGCCATAGCTGCCTGTTGGGTTAGTAGGTCCTTTGTGTCTTGTGGGGGGTCATGGCTGCTTGTGCGGTTTGTAGGTCTATTGTGTCTTGTGGGGGCCATGGCTGCCTGTTGGGTTTGTAGGTCCATTGTGTCTTGTAGGGTGCATGGTGGGCTGTTCATCTTCTAGATCCATTGTGTCTTGTGGGGGTCCCTGGCTGCCTGTTGAGTTTGTAGGTCCATTGTGTCTTGTGGGAGGTCATGACTGCCTTTTGGGTTTGTAGGTCAGTTGTGTCTTGAGGGGGGCCATGGCTCCTGTTCAGCTTGTAGGTCAATTGTGTCTTGTTGGGACAATGGCTGGTTGTTGGGTTTGCAGGTCCATTGTGTCTTGTCTTGTTAGGGACCATTATTGGCTGTTGGGTTTGTAGGTCCATTGGGTCTTCTGGGGGACCATGGCTGTCTGTTGGGTTTGTAGGTCCATTGTGTCTTGTGGGTTTCCATGTCTGCCTGTTGGGTTTGCAGGTTCATTGTGTCTTGTGGGTTTCCATGGCTGCCTGTTGGGTTTGTAGGTCCATTGTGTCTTGTTGGGGGCCATGGCTGCCTGTTGAGTTTGTAGGTCCATTGTGTCTTGTGGGGGACCCTTGCTGCGTGTTCAGTTATGGGTCCATTGTGTCTTGTGGGGAGCCATTGCTGCCTGTTCAGCTTGTAGTTCCATTGTGTCTTGTGGGGGGCCATGGCTGCTTTTTCAGCTTGTAGGTCCGTTGTGTCTTGTGCGGGGTCATGGCTGCCTGTTGGGTTTGTAGGTCCATTGTGTCTTGTGGGGGGCCATGGCTGCCTGTTTAGCTTGTAGGTCCATCGTGTCTTGTGGGGTGCCATGGCTGCCTGTTCACCTCATAGATCCATTGTGTCTTGTGGGAGGGCTATGGCTGTCTGTTGGGTTTGTTGGTCCATTGTGTCTTGTCGGGGGCCATGGCTGCCTGTTGAATTTGTAGGTCCCATGTGTCTTGTGGGGTGTCATGGCTGCCTCTTGCATTTGTAGGTCCATTGTGTCTTGTGGGGGGCCATGGCTGCCTGTTGAGCTTGTAGGTCCATTGTGTCTTGTGGGGGGCCATGTCTGCCTGTTCAGCTTGTAGGTCCATTGTGTCTTGTGGGGTGCCATGGCTGCCTGTTCACCTCATAGATCCATTGTTTCTTGTGGGAGGGCCATGGCTGTCTGTTGGGTTTGTAGGTCCATTGTTTCCTCTGGGGGGCCATGGCTGCCTGTTGGGTTTGTAGGTCCATTGTGTCTTGTGGAGGGCTATGGCTGTCTGTTCAGCTTGTAGGTCCATTCTGTCTCATGGGGTGCCATGGTTGCCTGTTCATCTTGTAGATCCATTGTGTCTTTGGGGGGGCCATGGTTATATGTTGGGTTTGTAGGTCCATTGTTTCTTGTGGGAGTCCATGACTGCCTGTTCATCTTGTAGGTCCATTATGTGTTGTGGTGGGCTATGGCTGCCTGTTTAGCTTGTAGGTCCATTGTGTTGTGTGTGGGGCTATGGCTGTCTGTGTGGTTTGTAGGTTTCATTTTTTCTTGTGGGAGGCCATTGCTACATGTTGGATTTTTAGTTCCATTGTGTCTTTTGGGGGGCCATGGCTGTGTGTTCAGTTTGTAGGTCCATTGTGTCTTGTGGGAGGTCATGGCTACATGTTGGGTTTTTAGGTCCATTGTGTCTTTTGGGGGGCCATGGCTGTCTGTTCAGCTTTTAGGTCCATTGTGTCTTGTGGGAGGCCATGGCTGTCTGTTTGGTTTGTAGGTCTATTGTGTCATGTGGGGGGCCATGGCTGCCTGTTTGGTTTGTAGGTCCACTGTGTCTTGTTGGGGGCCATGGCTGTCTGTTGGGTATGTAGGTCCATTGTGTCTTGTGGGCAGCCATGGCTGCCTGTTCAGCTTGTAGGTTCATTGTGTCTTCTTGTTGGCCATGTCTTCTTGTTGGCCATGGCTGCCATGGCTGGGTTTGTAGTTCTATTGTGTCTTGTGGGGGGCATGGCTGGCTGTTGAGTTTGTAGGTCCATTGTCTCTTGTGGGTGGCCATGGCTGCCTGTTGAGCTTGTAGGTCCATTGTGTCTTGTTGGGGGCCATGGCTGCCTGTTCAGCTTTTAGGTCCATTGTCTCTTGTGAGTGGCCATGGCTGCCTGTTGAGCTTGTAGGTCCATTGTGTCTTGTTGGGGGCCATGACTGCCTGTTCGGTTTATAGGTCCGTTTTGTCTTGTGGGAGGCTGTGGCTGTCTGTTGGGTTTGTAGGTCCATTGTGTCTTGTTAGGGGCCATGGCTGCCTGTTGGGTTTGTAGGTCCATTGTGTCTTGTCGGGGCCATGGCTGCCTGTTGCGTTTGTAGATCCATTGTGTCTTGTCGGGGCCATGGTTGCCTGTCACGTTTGTAGGTCCATTGTGTCGTGTTGGGGGCCATGTCTGGCTGTTGGGGTTGTGGGTCCATTGTGTCTTGTTAGGGGCCATGGCTGCCTGTAGGGTTTGTAGGTCCATTGTGTCGTGTCGGGGGCCATGGCTGGCTGTTGGGTCTGTAGCTCCATTGTGTCTTGTGGGGTGCATGGTGATCTGTTCAGCTTCTATGGCCATTGTGTCTCGTGGGGGGCCCTGGCTGCCTGTTGGGTTTGTAGGTCCATTGTGTCTTGTGGGGTGCATGGTGGGCTGTTCAGCTTCTAGGTCCATTGTGTCTTGTGGGGGGCCCTGGGTGCCTGTTGGGTTTGTAGGTCCATTGTGTGTTGTGGGTTTCCATGGCTGCCTGTTGGGTTTGTAGGTCCATTGTTTCTTGTTTGGGGCCATGGCTGCCTGTTGAGTTTTGTAGGTCCATTGTGTCTTGTGGGGGACCCTTGCTGCCTGTTCAGTTATAGGTCCATTGTGTCTTGTGGGGAGCCATGGCTGCTTGTTCAGCTTGGAAATCTAGAGAAATGGTGTAGCAACTCATGTGAACTAGTGGGGGTGCGTCTCGAAAAACCTGACGGAATTCACA
>JAAQRG010056356.1:0-10984 GCA_011634625.1 Babylonia areolata | reverse complement strand
AGTCTCTGTCTCTGTCTCTCTCTCTCGGGAGTTTTACATGGCTGTTAAAAGCATCTACGATTCTGTACTTGTATGTGTTTGTGACAAAGGTATTTATTCAGACTTTTTTCAGTGTCCAAGAGGGGTTAAACAAGGTTGTATGCTAAGCTCACAGCTGTTTTCCTTTTTCATCGGTGAATTAGCAGTGGAGTTATCAAAGAAGGGGAGACATGGAATACAAATGATACCTGGCGCAACAGATTTGCTCTTAATGCTATTTGCTGATGATGTTGTTCTCTTGTCTGACACACCCATAGGGTTACAAAATCAATTAAATGCCCTTAAGCAAGAAACA
Organism: Babylonia areolata; assembly: GCA_011634625.1. Taxonomy (NCBI): domain Eukaryota; kingdom Metazoa; phylum Mollusca; class Gastropoda; order Neogastropoda; family Buccinidae; genus Babylonia; species Babylonia areolata. Next base: position 10,650 of record JAAQRG010056356.1, on the reverse strand, counting down.
GACACTACAACAAACAGTGAATCTCGATAAGACCAATATTATAGTTTTCCGCAATGGAGGTCATCTTTCGACTCGTGAAAAATGGTGCTGTGGTGATGGTGATAGGGAAATAAAAGTAACCAATACATATAAATATTTAGGAATGTTATTCACAACAAAATTGAGTTTGACATCTGCGTGGGATGAAGCAAACAGAAAAGGGAAAAAAGGTGTAATCCAAATTATAAAATCACTCAGGAGACTGCGTTCGACTGACGCTTTCCCTTAGTTTGGGCGGGGCAAAGGCAGCTCATGAATAATGAATACGTCTCGCGGCGCAGGCTGCCTGACTTCAGCAATTTCTGCAAGTGGTTTATCTCTCTTTTCTAATCTCCGGTTGAACTACAGTTGAGTGCTTGACTACATCTTCTCCCACCTTTTGAAATCCATCGTCCGTGATGGTTGATTAAAAGAAATTCTCGTGATCAGACTTAGCTGAGCATCAAACAAGAATTATTGAGTAGGCAAAAGGAGATAATCTAACAGATAGGAGAGTGAAATTTGGAATGACCACAACATTCTTCGGAACAATACCCTACTTCTGTATTCAAAGTGGCATTAACGTAACCAGGTTAAGGTATGGGGGTTGAACTTAGTCAAATGCATCGTAACTTAACTTTGAACAGTTCGATATAGAGAAGGGGTCCCAATTAGGTAAATGAAATGCGAAGTTGGAAAGCATTCATTTTTGTGCCCATCAATCTATCTATCAACACTGTCAGATATGCATGTAGAGTAGCATTCATGCATAATGGCATAGATTGTAATAACATGAATTATGATAGCATGTTCATAGACATACTTTGCATTGTCAAAACCATGTGATAAGCTAGATCACAGGTTAAGCAAGAAGAGAAACAACATAAAACATGACTTTTGCAGATATGTCTGAAATTAGAATTAAAACATCAACAGGAATGACACTGGAAAAAAAAACAAAAAAACATAATCAGCATTGCTTCAGTTCAGCAAGAATAGACTGAAAAACAAAAGAAAACATGAGAATTAGCATCATGTCTGTTCATTTTGGAAAATGTACTTTCAACAGTTTCAAAACACAGATACCGGTGCCCTTGATGTCAGTCACAGGGACCTTCTTGGTGTAGGAGGTGGTAATGGAGGCGGCTCTGGTGTAGCGTGCAGGGTTGATGTTCTGGGTCTAGGCATGGGCCTGACCAGCCACACACCACTGTCACTGTCACTGTCAGTGTCTGACGCCTTGTCCTGATGGTGCAGTGGGGACAGGTCAGTTGGCGTGACAACGGGTTGTGGTCGTTGGCTGCCTCTCTGCTGTGTGGGGCTGAGTACAGGTGAGGGTGGCACCTGTGGATCCACAGCATCAGGTGTGGTGCTGTGGCGCGTCCGTCTGCGTCTGCGTCTCCTGCATTGCTGACTTGGAGCTGGAGCAGTTGGCGGCAGCCCAGGTTGCCTAGTGTGTGTAGTGGCCTCAAACTGTTTGTGGGCTGGAACTGGTGGCTGGTGGTCTGCCTTCTACCGCCTGGCCTTCATGTAGCGCCACTTGTGGCGATACTGGTCCTCAGTGTGGCCAGACCTCTCACACAAGACACAGTGTGGAGGGTCTGGAGCCCGGCCAGCAGCACAGCGGCGAGGATGAAGTGCTGGTCCTGGAGGATATGGGCGATGTGCTGGCGTAGGGGACTGCTGCTGCTGTTGTTGCAGTGTTGTGAGTGTGGCCAGCTGAGCTTCCAGGCAGTGTTGTTTACGCCGAGGCAGGTGTTGTAGGTGTTGCTGTCCTCCCGCACCCATCACTGGACCTCCTTCTTCGCCGCCTCGAAGGTGGTGTCAGGGTGGTACCTGATGTAGCGCCTGACATCGTGCCTGAGTGCAGATGGCTGAAGACCTCTGGCCAAAGCGTTGCGGAAGATGGTTGCTGGTACCTGCATCACCCAATCTGCAGCCTTGTTGACCTTGGTCCACAGGTACTGAAGATGGGACGCGTTGTCTGCCTCCGTCTCCTTGGGCTGCTGCTATCTGTTGAAGAAGGCAGCTGCAAGGGCTGTGGCGTCCTGCTGCTCTCTCCAGTTGACTTCTGTGATGGTGAGGATTTTGGCTGGGGTGTCCACGTCTGTCGTCGGCAACCTCTGCCGGCAAGGGATGAGATCAGCCAGAGAGAGGCCGCTGCGTCATGCAGGGGCTGTAGCTGGAGAATAACACTGGCTTCACTGATGAAGTTGTCAACCTCTCTGCCAGGTTCCTCACCGGATATCGTCGGGAGTTTGGGCAAGAAGTCGGATGAATGAGCCATCTTGATTGGGGCAACGTTTCCTTTCCGTGGATTTGTGTATCTGCTGCACTGTCTTCTCTCTTATCCTATGTTAATTTGTCCATATGTGACTTTTAATACAACCTTTTTGTCCCTGTATGATCCTAACTCAAAGTGCCAAGTTGTGATAGAGTTAAGGATAAGGAGCTTTAATTTTCATAAGAGATTTAAAGAATTAAAACATCGTTGCTCGCTAACGACAAATGTAATAGACTTGGATGGTAAGGGGCTTTGATTTTTTTTTTTTTAATTTTTTTTTTATAAGCGATTTAAGAAATAAAAACTTTAAAAGAAATAATTTGGATCTATTTGTGGTGGATCTATATCCTGTCGGCGACACCACTTTTGAAGCCGTGAGTTAACCCGAGTGGTATATTATAAAGTGGACGGTACAAAAGAATTACTAAATTATTACTGAATGAAAGAGTATGAAGATGAAAGGATAGAAACGATTTGTACACAGGCCAGGGGCATACAGCAGGCCAATCACAAAAGGTTTTTACAATTGTTTCATTACAATATTAAGAGAAGAGAAGACAATGCAGTAGAATTGAGGCAGTGGGCTGTGTGTGCGACACGTTTGATGCGAGCTTGAGAGCGGCACCTCGGAAAAGTGACCGGCTTTCAGTTCAAATCTGAATTTTTAATAGCCTTACGCCACTGGAGTTACCTCCTCATGTCAATGGTTGGACACCGTCACTGCAGTGAAACTGTCGTCCACTTTGCGGCATGTACTATGAGTTGAACTGCAGTTAGCAGCCAGCTGAGCACTTGGCTACAAGGAAAACGTGTATCGTACAGTTGTAGAGTGGATAAAGGTGTTCATGTCCCATGCCTTTCAGCAGTTAGCCAGTCGTCATGGACACCTCTTTTGGTTAGCTGCAGATATGAAACCGCCATTTTTTAATCCTGTTTTCGTGTGGTATCCCCAGATAGGTATACATGGCATTTAATTCAGGGGACATTACGCAGTTATTCTCCCAAGTCCATTTTCATTGATGAGGTAACTCTTTGAGTTTTTTCAGCTGCCTGTGACTATTGCGTTACTTTAGATTTTATGGTGTGTTTCTTCACTGCACGCTTCTTTTAGGACTTGCAGTCTTTCTTTCTTTCTTTTAACTTTTTGCTAACTTCAGTTTAATAGTTATCCTCCAACTCCAATAGTTCAAATCTAAGTTTTAAAGTGTATGTGTGTGTGTGTGTGTGTGTGTGTGTGTGTGTGATAGGAAAGTGGTAACCAAGAGCACCACCAACTTCAGTCACGCCAACTTCTTGCATCCCCAGCATGCCGAATTCCCGGGATACAAGAAGATTGAAATGACTTCGTCTGTCGACTGGACGGTAAGATTGTCATTGCTACATACTTATTTGAATGCTACCTTGTGTCATCATCATTTTCACTAACACAAGATTAATACTGTAAATGGAAAAAATATAAGAATGTTTGTGTCGTCACAACCGTTAATGGATGGTGAGATGTGACACTCCAACTTCAATGTCACATAGCCGGCGAATGGATGGAAAGGTGTGATAACCACAATGTTTGTAAATGAATAGAAGGGAAAAAATGTCATGTTGTCTGTCTGAGCATACAATTGAAAAATGCTTCTCGATGTACTGAATGTTATTGGACAAAATGTCACATTAGCTGTGACGATTATAAGTGGTCGGGCCCAGCAACAAAAACAACAACGACAAACGTTTTGGATTACGAACTCCAATGATTTACTTCCCTTTTATTCTTACTCATTGTCGAACATGTTTAAAGTTGTATGGTTGTTTGTTTTTTTTTTGTTGAAAATTATAATAAGAAAAACAAAAACGAAAACCCAAGAAAGGCAATGCCTTCAAGACTGACTTCTGGCACATACGTTATCCAAAAAGGGAATCATGAGGGGGAAGAAGAGAACAAAGTCTTAGAAAATGTGTTCTGTATTAAATATTGCTGCGATAGAAGCAGTAAAAAAAAAGTGTTGGAGCTGGATTGAACCATACAAGCTACGCTTGGTAGAAAGATTTGCAAGAGGGGCAAAACGCATATGACCACTAACATCCAAAATTAACACAATGAATCGATTACTCTACTTGAGGTGATAACACTGTTTAAATTATGTTATTTTGATGTAACTCGATTACTTAAGTCTTATTTTTTAAAATTCGCGGTAAAAGAGAAAATGACATCGCCTCAGGCATAACGCAACATTTTACCGTTTTCTCCAGATCTTTGCAGACTGGCGTACACTACCGAAGTTAAGAGGTTCAATTAAAAGAGAAGAGGCAGAGTCTTCAAGACTCACTTGTGATTCACACTTAAAGAAATTTTAAAGATATATAAATAATACATAAAAAATTTTGTTCAATTGTGTTCTGTATTTGTCATTACAAAGTTTTGCGTTGCAAAAAACGGCTTAAAAGCATATTCGAACCAAGCATGTTCCAGTCAATAATAAGTGGTCGTACAAACAGCGCTAACGAGGGTCTACCTGTGGCGTTAAAAATTATTAAACATGTTCTTCTAGCGTAACAAATCGATAACGGTAATTGAAGTGATAACGCCGTTTAAATCAATATTATTTTGGTATATCTAGGGCATTTAAGAATTTTTTTCAAGTCCGCGGCAAAGGTGACGTTTCCATCGCCTCAAGAATACCGCAATTTGTGGCCGTTTTCTCTAGATCTGCAGAGATCCATGTTCCACAGGCTTCAGTAGTTACACTCACTGAGAAACTACGAGACTGTCCATTCAGTTTCTCTTTTATGTTCATTTTAGTTGTTTCAGTATCAACTTCATATACAGTAAACACGTCAACGGTTATTCAAGAAATTATCTTAATTGGTGGTAAAAGAGACGTTGCCATCCCCCCAGGCACACTGCAACATGTAGCTGTTTTGTGAGATCTGCACAGACCAGTCTAGACAAGGCTAACTGAAACTCAGTGAAACGGTTGATTCAGTTTTTCTTTTATGTTCATTCTAGTTATTTCAGTGTCCACTTTAGAATATTCATATGCAGTAAACACGTCGATGGTGTTGTTAGTGTCGCTGTATGTGTTCTGTCCAGAATTTATAATTCTTTTCTTTTAATTGCGAACAAGAAAAAAACGAGGTCATGGCGTCTTCTTACCAAACATAGCCTACGTTCCGGCAGCCGGGAAGCAGTAATGACGTGTTTTTGGATCAACATCGAGCATCAAGGAAATACGCAACTAATGATCCGGAATAGGCTACTGCTTAGTTCCGGAGACTTACAACCTATTATTGGTATGACTGTGAAGATTTTTTTCCTACAATGTTTAAACCAAACTTGGTTTAGGCAGGCAAAGTATTTCTCGATAAAATGGTAATGTTAAAGTTTACCACCGACACACAGACACAGACACACGCACATACAAATACGCGCGCGCGCGCGCGCACGCACACATTGTTCTCACAAGAGTGTTAAAAAAACCCAAAAAAACAGCAACAACAGAAAAAAAAACCAAACAAACCAAAAACCAACTTCATAATAGTTAATTCAGTATCCACTTAAAAAATATCCATATGCAGTATACACGTCGATGTGCTTTTTGTCATTCTGTCCAGAACATGTATTTCGTTTCTTTTAACTGTGAACAAGAGAAAACGATGTCATGCCGTCTGTAAACCCAAACAAACGTTTTGGCAGCTAATGTTCTGCATCTGGAGCCTCAGTGGAATTAATCGTTCATGGTCCTGAATTACGGGTAAATCCAGAAGACTTACAACTTTCACTGGTGTGGGTTTAGATATTTTATTTACAATGTTTAATCCATATTTGGTATTGAGAGACAAAGTATTTCCAACGAAAACAAATTTGTCAAGGTGTACCACGGACACACAGACATGCACACACACACACACACACACACACACACACACACACACACACACACACACACACAATTGATACCCAGGGTTATCACATGGACTCAGTTTGCACAAGTGAGTCAAAAACCTTATCTATTTCTCTTTCTTCCCCAGCAACCACCCCTCTCTCTTTCTCTGTGAGTGTGTGAGTTTCTGTAAATGCTTGAGACAGTGTGTTTACTCGAGTGCCTTTGAGAAAGGAAATAAAGGGAGAAACGAAAGAAGAGGAAGCAAGAATTCTAATATTAATATATATATATATATATATGTGTGTGTGTGTGTGTGTGTGTGTGTGTGTTTGCAGGACCAGGCGGTGAACAGTGACCATCTGTGGGTGGAAACCAACGCTTCTGGTGACTACTGTTATGCCATGGACCTCGATTGTAAGGTCAGTTCGCTGATCCTGATTGTCGCTGATGTCTCTCCAGCTCACCATGTTTTGTCTTATCTCCAGCTAGATATCAGCATATATATATGTGTGGCACAGTGTGGCATAACATGGCATGGTGTGTTATGGAATTTTTGCTTTTCAGCAAGAAACTACAAGACAACTGGAACAACCGTTATGTTATGTTTATTGTAATTTCCTTTTTGTTTGATCACCCAGCTACCTCATTGCTAGATTTCAGAAAGTCCAGAACCATGCTGCTCGTCTTATCTTTCGTTCCTATATATTTTATCACGTATCTCCTCTCCTTCATGCTTTACGCTGGCTCCCAGTACAAGAAAGAATTATTTACAAAGTCGTCTTTCTTTGTTTCAAGTCCATTGAGTCCACATTATCTTTCCGATTTCATTCATCCTTACATACCCTCACGCCAGCTCTGACACCCGCCTGCTTAGGATCATCCCTGTTCGAACCAAAACGTACGACCAACTCAGTTTTTCATACCAAGACCCCATTCTTTGGAATCAGCTTCTTCAGCCTCTTCGTCACTCATCTTCGCTGCAATCTTTCATATCCAGTCTCTCCTCCCTTTCCAGTGAGAACAAAATCGGCCATCAGTGAGTGAGTGAGTTTAAGAGTTTCAGAACATGTAGGTTGTATCTTTGATTGTGTACTATTTATGATTGTGTACTATGACATGTGTGTGTGCGTGCGTGCGTGTGTGCTTGTGTGCGTTGTGTGTGTATTTCGGTGTGGGGTGGCTGGGTGGGGGAGGGGGGGGATAGTTTGATAATGTTTTGCATTTTGTGATCAACGTTTCCTTTTTGACATTGTTTTTCAAAAAAACCTCCCCACACCCCCCGCACACACACGCACACACATACTCTCCCTTTCCCACTCTACTAGATACATCCAAAGTGAGCTGACATGGGCGGTGTTGGAGAACAAGGAACCCGAGAGTGCCTATAGATAGGTTTTAAAAAGATGAGTTTTTAGTGACGAGCGAAAAGCAGAAATAGATGCACGGATATGATGAGGAAGGTTGTTCCAGATGTGAGGAGCAGCAAAGAAGAAACATTCACCATAGGTTCTTGTATTGACACGAGGAAGTTTCAGAAGGTAACAGTCAGAGGAAGAGCGGAGATTTCTTGCGGGAGTGTAAACACTGATAAGGTCGGAAAGATATGTAGGTCCTGCGGAGTGGAAAGCAGAATAGCAGAGACACGCAACTTTGTATTTAATTATCGTTTCAATGGGGAGCCAATGTAGAGTTCGGAGGTGAGGAAAAATGTGATCAGTACTCTGAGAGTCAGACGGGCAGCATTGTTTTGAAGTTTTTTTTAATTCGCTGAACAATATTATGTGGACAGCCTTTGAGAAGAGAATTAAAGTAGTCGATTCGTGACAGCACAAAAGCAGAAATAAGAGTTTTAGTAGTTTCAACAGATTTTGACTACTTGACAGCGTATTAGTGTCATGACACACTAATATGCTGTTAACTAGTCGAAATCTACAATTTATGTCAAAGTGATCTCTGACCTCTGCTAGGATACCACTTTTAAAGTCTTTGGTTTAACTCAGCTCGGGATCAAACTTGGGAGCTTCCACTCCCTAGGCGGACATCTTAACCACTAGGCCATGTGTGTCTGTGTGGTAGTGGTCATTGTTTACTCACCTTCCCAACTGCACTCAATTCAAATGACGAGTCAGACCCGATGTAAACGGTTTATCTATGTGTGACAAATTGTACCGCAGTTGACATATGACAATGTGGAACAAAATGTCACAAATTTGACATATTGTAATATTTTGACATTTTGTACCGTTCACACCGGTACAGACTGTTGTAACTGCTACATTTTGTACTGTTTTGATATTTTTACCGTAACAGACTGATAGTTCAAAATGAACGGGTGAACAGTTCTATGCCGTGCCCCAGTGACTCTTCACAACAGAGTTAAGTAAGAAAAAGAAGAAGAAAACATTTCACAAATTTTGAATCTGTGTAGTTCAGTCGTAGATGCTTTAGAATTTTTTTTATTTGTGCGATTTATTTTGAGTTGGGAGAAAGTTACGAGTAGTATAGTTAAACGTGGAAAGAGTATCGCGCGACGGAAAATGGAACGTATGCATTTGATGCTGGAAACACCACTTTGGTTTGTTAAGAGCGGTGAGGAGTCCAAACTATCCTCATTGACTGTTTCAGAAAGCTGGGCCCAGAAAGAAATGCATTGCCTGCAAAATCGTCGCCCACACTGAGTGCTTACCTGTCCTGGAACAGGTCGGTCTGTGTGTGTGTGTGTGTGTGTGTGTGTGTGTGTGTGTGTGTGTGTGTGTGTGTGTGTGTTGATAACGTGACGATAATACGTAAATACATGTTTCCTATACATGCATCATTTACATGTACACCCTGGTGTCATAGGCATTTGGACATACTTGAAGAACTGTGGAATGTTTGTCTGACCTGTGCAGCGTCGGACTTGAGAATGTCAAAGTTGAGGTTGTTAAATGCATTATGAGGTTGAAAAACAGTAAGGCAAGTGGGCAAGATAATATTATCAACGAATTTCTGAAAGCCTCAAATGATAAAATGGTTAATATATATGTTAAATTATTTAATCTTGTACTGTTGACTGGCAAGGTTCCATCTGACTGGACTGTAGGGATCATAAGACCAAATTTCAAAAACAAAGGTTCATCCGATGACTTAAACAACTATCGTGGTATCACAATGTTGTCATGTTTTGACAAACTATTTACAAGTTTACTGAATGAGCGTCTAAAACTATACATCGATAGTTCGGGCATAATGGGGCAGGAACAAGCTGGCTTTAGAAGTGATTTTTCAACATTAGATCATTTATTTACTTTATATGTTATTATTGATATTTTGCTGTTAAAAAAAAGAGATTATATTGTGCTTTTTTAGACTACGAGAAAGCTTTTGATAAGGTTAACAGGTTGTTCTTATGGCAAAAATTGCTAAGGTGTGGTATTGATGATAAAATATTGCAAGTTATTATAAATATGTATGATGACGCTAAATCATGTGTTATGGTCAATGGTGAATCCTCAGAATTTTTCAGTTCAAATGTTGGGGTCAGACAAGGAGAAAATCTGTCTCCGTTTATGTTTGCATAGTTTTTAAAAGACATGAAACCCCACTTAGAAAAAGATTTAGATGGATTAGAAAACATAGTTGATGAGGCTAGGAAAATGATTATGAGTGAACAAGATTGTAATAGTTTCTTAAAACTATTTGTTCTGCTTTACACAGATGATACTGTGATTTTCTGAGACAGCCATCGGTTTGCAGAATGGTCCTACCTCAATGAGACAGTATTGTGAAAAAATGGAAGCTTAAACTGAATGCTAAGAAGTGTAAAGTAGTAGTATTTTCTAGGGGCAAAGTAAGAATATTTCCTGATTTTTATATCGATAAGGTTGTAAGTGACTTCCAGTATTTGGGATTAAAGTTAAATTATAATTATAAAATGCATGTTGCCCAGCGAGATTTATATGATCGTGCTTCAAGAGCCCGGGACCAGGGTGCTTCCAATTCAGTAGTGGGGCGACCATCCCCAACCCGGCGGGTCCCCGGGTGGCGGATAGGGGAATGGGCCTCAGATATGGGGGTTAGCTGCGATATAAATCAGGCTTGCCTGGCCGAATAAGCAGTCCCGGACCAACTGGCGATGCTCCTACCAGGACGGGGTGGGTCAACAGGTGGCACTGTTGTCCTCACTGAAATACCCCATGTGTCCTATGACGGGTTCATCATGCGGTCAAGAGGCGTGTTATAACCTCTAGCCCCGGGGTGGGACCCTCGGAGAAACAATCCTCCCTGTGCTCACAGGGCAGGACGTACGGGCCATGAGCTAAGGGTGATGCACCCCGAAAGAAAACTCCAGGTGAAGACGGCGGTATCGGGCTACTGGCGCAACTTAAACCACGATACCACGCATCCACGCTTCCATGATGATGCAGTCCACAGAATCTCGATGTGGCGCTCGACCTTCGGAGACCCGCCGTTGAGGCCGGGAGCCGGGCCCTA
>JAAQRG010056355.1:0-10977 GCA_011634625.1 Babylonia areolata | reverse complement strand
CTGAATTATTGAGACAAATCAAACCTCACATAAAAAAAACAAACTCAGCTAATCACAACTTACGATATGACGAAATGTACTGAGAAGCACATCCCCTCCCCCACCCCTTCCTCCCAAAGAGGAGACAAGTATACCAAAATGCTTACCAAAATGCCCAGTACCACGGCTTTTACACAGAACTAAATGGGTGAAAGGCTGCTGGGATAAACAGTCACTTACCATGTATGCTGTCTGGCCTCAGGGCGATACCAGGCTGACAGACTCCTCAGGTGGACATCCATTGCCCTTCCATGATAAGAGGCTCTATCAGTGTGACCGAATACATTTGCTCTCCACGTTGAAAACCCTTCTGTGGAATTTAACAAAAACCTTGTCTCGTTTACACCAGTAGCTGTCATGTAAAAAGAAAAAAATAAACAGCCACGTCAAATGTCTGTGTCAGTATTATTCTTTGTAATAATTTTGTGTCGTTTTCATTGCTCGAAAGACGTGTCTGTTATTGTTTTCTACTTGTTACTGGTTCGTGTACGTATTATAACAATCAGTGTCACTATCACATCATATACGTCAGTGTCTTGTTTTTTTGTGTGTTTTTTTGTTGTTGTTTTTTTTCGCATATATGTCATCAGTGTGCATTTTGTGAATCATTATCATCGCTGAAAGCACCTGTGTCAAAATTCTTTTCTTTATATTTGATGTAAGTGGTTAAAGATCGATGTTTGTATTACGCATTCTTTTCGCCTGATATATAAATCTAAACGTGACTTTCTGCAAAGTAATTATCAGTTAATATGATGTGTTGCTGTTGTTGTTTTTGTTGATGTTATCATTAGACTGAATTATTGAGACAAATCAAACCTCACATAAAAAAAACAAACTCAGCTAATCACAACTTACGATATGACGAAATGTACTGAGAAGCACATCCCCTCCCCCACCCCTTCCTCCCAAAGAGGAGACAAGTATACCAAAATGCTTACCAAAATGCCCAGTACCACGGCTTTTACACAGAACTAAATGGGTGAAAGGCTGCTGGGATAAACAGTCACTTACCATGTATGCTGTCTGGCCTCAGGGCGATACCAGGGTGATCGACTCCTCAGGTGGACATCCATTGCCCTTCCATGATAAGAGGCTCTATCAGTGTGACCGAATACATTTGCTCTCCACGTTGAAAACCCTTCTGTGACTTCTAACAAAACCTTGTCTCGTTTACACCAGTAGCTGCCATGTAAAAAGATAAAATAAACAGCCACGTCAAATGTCTGTGTCAGTATTATTCTTTGTAATAATTTTGTGTCGTTTTCATTGCTCGAAAGACGTGTCTGTTGTTGTTTTCTACTTGTTACTGGTTCGTGTACGTATTATAACAATCAGTGTCGCTATCACATCATATACGTCAGTGTCTGAGGCATGTCTAAATATTTCATGATATAGGTAAGTGGTACCGCTGTAATGACATGTCACAGACACTAACATTTCTATCAACAAAAAATGTTTAGTGAAAAATCGGCCAGTCAGAAACTTGGTGGCATTTGAGGTTGACATTTCCATTCATGACCTTGTTTTTTTTTGTTTTGTTTTTGTTTTTTTGGGGGGTGGGGGTGGGGGTGGGGGGTTGGGTTTGTTTTGTTTTGTTTTTTTTGGGGGGAGGGGGGGTTCCCATATCAGTGTCATCAGTGTGCATTTTGTGAATCACTATCATCGCTGAAAGCACCTGTGTCAAAATTCTTTTCTTTATATTTGATGTAAGTGGTTAAAGATCGATGTTGTAATGATTGTGATGCGAAATTATGTGTGAATGCCAGGTATCAATAAAATAAACCTGTATCACACACCTGTCGTTTCATCTCCTTATATCATATTCTTCTCGTTTTGTTATTTATACTGTCTGTCTGCCGTATATCTCTCCCGGATATTTACTGTTTCGTTTATGAACGATAGAACAACGCGAATAATAGTAACAACAACAACAAAAATGAGAAGAAGAAGAAGATTTTATATTTACATTCAGACAGTCCTCTCTTTCCTCACCTCCACCCCCCACTGTGTGTGTGTGTGTGTGTGTGTGTGTGTGTGTGTGTGTGTGTGTGTGTGTGTGTGTGTGTGTGTGTGTGTTGTGTGTGTGTGTGTGCGTGTGTGCGTGTGTGTGTGTGTGTGTGTGTGTGTGTGTGTGCACATCATGCAGGGACACCGACATAATATGCGTGTATGTAGGCGCGCGGCATGCATCCCAACGAATAACAACTATCATGATTATGATTCATAATATTAAGGAGTCAGAACAACAACATTTTCATGTAATAATCATACAATTCTACCGTCACGAACTCTATTAAAAAACAAAAACAAAAACCAACCCATGTGTAACAAGAAGAATTAATACGCATCTGTCAGAGTATTATATACATTTTTAAATCCGAAAGAAATCTCAGTTCACACTCTACATGACCGCTGACAATCGCAGAGAAAAAACACCACCTCACTGTCTCAACGTAGCCTGAATAATCATAGCTGATACCATTACTGATTCCGGAATAATCAACTTGTATGATTGTGGGGCCCTCAACAACGACGACGACGACGACGAAGAAGAAGAAGAAGATTCCGCGGACACAGGGGGCAAAAACCTATACCTCTTCACTGACCATACGTCTGGAAATGAAGTCTGGCACATCATGAAGATCATGGAAGGAAATTATTAAGGAACCTGTTTCCCATCACTATGATAGTCTGCGAGAGGATAATGACTTACGGGTCGATGAGTCAGCGTGCTTCTTCCTTTGTATGGCCAGCAGCTCGTGTGTGGTTCATTGAAGCCAAGTATGATCATACAGGTGTATCTAAACTAGGGTGGTGGCCCAGTCGGTACATATATAATACAGTACAATACAATACAAAACTACACGGTGCAATATAATACAGTACAAAACTAACGATCCAATATAATACCATGCAAAACAAAACGATGCAATATAATACAATGCAATACAAAACAACACGATGCAATATAATACAATGCCAAACTACACGATGCACTTTTATACCATGCAAAACAACATGATGCAATATAATACCATGCAAAACAACACGATGCAATATAATACCATGCAAAACAACATAATGCAATACGATATAATGCAAAACAACACGATGCAATATAATACCATGCAAAACAACACGATGCAATACAATGCAATGCAAAAAATAACAACAAAAAACCCCACGATGCAATATAATACCATGCAAAACAACAGGATCCAATACAATACAATACAATACAATGCAAAACAACATGATGCAATGCAGTGCAAAACAACACGATGCAATATAATGCCATGCAAAACAACACGATGCAATATAATACAATGTAAAACAACATGATGCAATGCAGCGCAAAACAACACGGTGCAATATATACTATGCAAAACAACACGATGCAATATAATACAATGTAAAACAACATGATGCAATGCAGCGCAAAACAACACGGTGCAATATATACTATGCAAAACAACACGATGCAATATAATACAAGGCGAAACAACTCGATGCAATATAATACAATGCAAAACAACCTGACGCACTATAATACAACGCAAAACAAAACGATGCAATACAATGTAAAACAAAACAATGCAATACAATACAATACAAAACAACACGTTACAATATAACACTATGCAAAGCAACATGATGCAATATAATGCAATGCAAAACAACACGATATAATAAAATACCATGCAAAACAAAACGATGCAATATGATACAATGCAAAACAACACGATGCAATACAATACAATGCAAAACAACACGATGCAATACAATGTAAAACAAAACGATGCAATATAATACAATGCAAAACAACACGTTGCAATACAATACAATGCAAAACAACACGATTCAATACAATTAAAAAAAAAAGATGCAATATAATACAATGCAAAACAACATGATGCAGTATAATACAATTCAAAACAAAACGATGCAATATAACACAATGCAAAACAAAACGATGCACTATAATACAATGCAAAACAACACGATGCAATAGAATGCAATACAAAACAACACGTTGCAATATAATACAATGCAAAACAACACGATGCAATATAATACAATGCAAAACAATACGATACACTATAATACAATGCAAAACAACACGATGCAATTTGACACAATGCAAAACAAAACGATGCGATACAATGCAAAACAACACGATGCAATGATTGTAATACAATGCAAAACAACACGGTACGATACAATACAATACAATACAATACAATACAATACAACACAGCCTGTCCAACACAGTACGATACATTGTCATTAACCCGACTGGAAATTAACTGCACGCCCACGGCCAAAGGCTCGATCGTCACCACCACCCCACCTCCCAACTCCACCCCCTCCCCGACCCCGACCCCGACCCCCCACAACATCACAATATTCCAGCCCAAGGCAGAGTCCCCCGCACATACAACATGACAAATTTTGTGCCGAAAGATACAACTACAACAAACAAACAAACAAACAAAAAACACATATGAAACTGGACACAAACAAGTGACGCGTCCGTCCACCAGCTTGGAGGCGAGAGATTCTGCGCGTACGGGAAAGAACCGAACCTCACACATGCCAGTACTTTCATCCCACCCACTATAGACCTTTTAATAATGGTCTGGACGCAAGTCCTTCTCATGAGATGATTAACCGATGGGCCTGTGTGTAGCACGCACTTAGCGCACGTAAAGGAAGCCACGGAAAACAAGAGAGTTGTCCTTGGCATAATTTCGGAACAAAATCCACTCAAATGCACACAGAGACAGACACAGAGACAGACAGGCAGGCAGGCAGGCAGGCAGACACACACACACACACACACACACACGCACGCACGCACGCACGCGCGCTGCTGCACACACACACGTACGCACACACACACACACGCACGCACACACACACGCACACACGCACACACACACACACGCACACGCACACACACACACACGCACGCACGCACGCACGCACGCACGCACACACACTGAAACGTCTCTGAATGCCACAGGAAACGAATGAAGAGAGCCCAAAGGCAGCGCTCAGTCAGCTACAGCCTTTTGCTCATAAATTACTCCAGTATTTCTAAAGCGCTTAGTCTCTGATCGAGTATATAAGTATTGATATCCATCAATAAATCATCATGCACACACACACACACACACACACACACACACACACACACACACACACACACACACACACACACACACGGATCACGCCCACGAAGCTTTCAAAATCAGAAGTGCAAAATGTCGTTAACCCTTTCAACGCCAAGCTAGCATTTATGAAGGATGATCATTCATTGGTCTGTTATCCATGAACCTACTGCTCTTAATGTTCGGTGGTAGGATAGGCAATATTTTCTATACATCGCATGGGGAATCCCCAGCTATTCTTAGCCACTGTCTTTTCTGTGTTTATACCACAAGGGAATTTTGTGCTCTAAATTGACTGGCGGTGAAAGGGTTAAGTGATTGTATGCTTGTTGGTTTTTTTTAAATTAGAAACGATAATTGCGACTTATAATGGTGCTATTTTTACACATCTGAATTGCTGGGTTTCACCACCGCTTGATGAGGGGGCCATAGGCTATAACGAACCAAGTATCCATATCCACCACCATATATACCACCTGTCTCTCTCTGCCTCCCTCTCTTTCTCTCTCGGTTGTTCAGGGGAGTACACTTTTTTCTTTTCTTTTTTCTTTTTTTAACAAGGGAGTAGCCTTGACGAGTGCAATTAGAAAAGTGTATACACACATTTTAAATCGCAGATAAAGAAAATGGGCAGAAATAAAAGAAAAAAATAGAGAGGAACAGGCGTGCTTTAGAACAGGTTATAGCACTGTTGACCATATATTCGCTTGATACGCTCTAGTCCAAAATCATCTTTTACGCAAGACTAAGCTATACGTAGCATTCGTAGGCTTCAAAAAAGCATTTGATTCTGTGAACAGAAACATTCTGTGGAGTACACTAAGAAAAAGCGGGGTACATAGACAGTTTTACATGGCCATTAAAAGTATCTACGATTCTGTACTTGTATGTGTTCGTGACAAAGGTATTTGTTCCGACTTGTCTACGAGGGGTGAAACAAGGCTGTATGCTAAGTCCACAGCTGTTTTCCTTTTTCATCAATGAATTGGCAGTAGAGTTATCAAAGAAGGGTAGACATGGAATACAAGTGATACCTGGCGCAACAGAATTGTTCCTAATGCTATTTGCTGACGATGTCGTTCTCTTGTCTGACACACCCATTGGGTTACAAAATCAATTAAATGCCCTTAAGCAAGAAACAGACAGACTACAATTAACTGTAAATCTTGATAAGACCAATATCCGCAAATGAGATCATCTTTCGACTCATGAAAAATGATGCTATGGTGATAGAGAAATAAAAGTAACCAATTCATATAGATATTTACTAAATTGAGTTTGACGTCTGCGTGGGATGAAGCAAATAGAAAAGGGAAAACAGGTGTCATCCAAATTATAAAATAATTCACGAGACTACGGTCGACTGATGCACAGCTTTTCTGGAAACTATTCGACACACATATTGAACCAGTCTTGAACTATGGAGCGGAAATACGGAGACTCATGACAAATATTCAATTGGAAAGAGTACATACTTTCGCAATGAAGCGCTTTCTTTGTGTCCCATAACATTCATCAAACACTATAATGTATGGCGAAACTGGCAGGTACCCATTGCATATTAAATCAATTGTAGAATGCATGAAATATTGGTTCAAACATACTAGACTGCCAACATCACGATTATGTAGGCAAGCATACGAGATGCTGCTGCTGTAAGAGAAGGGCAAACAGAACTGGGTATTTCACATCCAGAAAACACTAACGGAACATGGATTCGGTCTGGTCTGGATGTGGCAAGGAGTAGGGCACGAGAGCGGCTTTGTATCTGAATCTAAAGATCGACTTACAGCATGTTACAAACAAAACTGGCACGGAGAAATATAGAGCAATGATAGGTACACATTGTTCTATTCATTTAAATCAATTTTTCAAACGGAGAAATATATCAAGATCGTAACAAACAAGTGGCACAGAATCTGTTTTGCGAGGCTCAGATTGAGAGCACTTGGACTGAATGCCAACAGAAGATGGTTCGATTCAGACGTAGCAACATCCCTTTGCCCAATGTGTGGCGAAAGCCCAAAAGATGAAAACCATTTCATATTTGACTGTAAAAGATACGAAGAACTGCGAAAAAAAACTGTACCCTTTTCAAAACAGCTCCAGTGCAGAGAAAAGATTTGTTCGGCATACTGATGACAGAAAATGAAGATATGATACTCTCACTAGCAAAATATGTATCCGAGGCAGTAAATATTCGTAAAACGTTTACTATCGGTCCAAATACTCATTAATTAATTATAAACTTAGTATGGGTTCTACGAGGAACAAAAAGGCATCGACAAAAGGAAGGGTTACATTTGGGTGGCCAATTTCGAAAGTGTATTTTTCTGATGTGTTATATGTTTTATATGTACTTTGTTATGTGTTCGTATTGATATGATGTGTGTCGATGTCACATGCTTAGATAATTTTTATTCGGATTATATGTACTTTGTTTCCTGTGTACTGTTCAAACCTTGGAGACGAACGACTGGGGGGGAAAAGGCACAGTACCCACCTGCCACATGGACATTTTAAGCAAACGACAAAATACCAAAGTGCCGCTTATCCCTTAGTAGTTTGCTTTACTTTGGTTATATTTTCCCTTTCTGTTCCATTTTATTTGTTTTGCACCATTTTTGTTCTGATTTGTACCTACTATGTCACTAGAGCTTTACAGCTAATGACATTAAACATTTCAGTGTTCAATGTTCTCTCAGTTGTTCCAACACAGGTTTGTCTGTTCATTATGAGGTCTGTCAACCTGGTCAGAGTGAAATGGCTGACGATGACGTCAAAAACAAAGAAATTAATGATCCGTGTGTGTATGTGTGTGTGTGTGTGTGTGTGTGTGTGTGTGTGTGTGTGTGTGTGTGTGTATGTGTGTGTGTGTGTGTGTGTGTGTGTGAGCGCGCGCCCGTGCTTCCATTCAAATCGCGAAAACCTTTAACAACAAGTATGATGTCGCTTTTTTTTTCTTCTCTTTTCTCTTTTAAGCCTTCCAACGCAAATGATGTCCAGAAGACAGGAAACGCAGTTGCGGACATCTGAATGCAACAAATATAACGTCAAACAGGATTTACACTGAAAATGAGGATTCACCAAGAAATGTTTAATTTCGATAATTTACCTCTGCTAGTCCTTTTCTTATTCTTAATCTGTAGCTTTTGTACCATCATAGGAGACTCCTGCCTCAACTGAACGGTGTTACCAATAAACTTTGAGGGACCCGTGGCAGATGTCGGTTACTTAACCCCTTCACCGCCAGTCAATTTAGAGCGCAAAATTCCCTTGTGCTACAAACACAGAAAATAGGGTGTCTAATAATAGCTGGAGATTCCCCCTGCGATGTGTAGAAAATAAGTCCTATCCTACCACCGAACATAAAGAGCAGTAGGTTCATGGATAAAAGACCCATGATCTGGTCACCCTTCAGTTACATGGGTCCTCAACCTAGCTGCTGCATAAATGCGAACTTGGCACTGAAAGTGTTAAAGCCGTTTGTACTTTTCTGAACCAGAGTTGATCACCAGTGATCAGATCCTGCCGTGACGCCTAATTATTTCATTCCTTCATTACTCAGATGATTAACTCGCCGCTGATTTGACCACGAAAAACCCAGCAGATCTGGCAAATAAGCTGTGGGCGTCACAAATCTGAGATCCGAGTCATACGGCTAAAAAAAAAAAAAATCAAAAAAAAAAAAATCAGCAATTATGTCCTGTGTAAGCTACGTCGGTAGCGATCCAGGAGAGAGAGAGACAGAGACAGAGAGAGAGAGACAGACAGACAGACAGACAGACAGACAACCCTCCGTCGCCGCACCCCTCCCTACTCAAACCAACACAGGATGTGTAATGATGATGTCTCTGCGAGTCTGTTTATAAACAGGAAGAGACGGTCTGCTGAGATGCAGTTGATTGTATTGTATTGTATTGTATTCTATTGTATTGTGTTGTATTGTATTGTATTGCATTGTATTGTTTTGCATTGTATTGCATTGTACGGTATGTATTGTACTGCATTGCATTGCATTGTACTGTATTGCATTGTATTGTATTGTTTTGTATTGTAACAGTCAGCTGAAATGTAGTCGATTGTATTGTATTATACTGTACTGTACTGTATTGTACTGTACTGTACTGCACTGCACTGCACTTCACTGTACTGTACTGCACTGTACTGTACTGCACTGTACTGCACTGTACTGTACTGCACTTTACTGCACTTCACTTTACTGCACTTCACTGTACTGCACTGTACTGCACTGTACTGTACTGTACTGTACTGCACTGTACTGCACTGCACTTCACTGTACTGTACTGTACTGCACTTCACTGTACTGTACTGCACTGCACTTCACTGTACTGCATTGCACTGCACTTCACTGCACCTCACTGTACTGTACTGCACTTCACTGTACTGTACTGTACTGCACTGCACTGCACTGCACTTCACTGTACTGTACTGTACTGCACTGCACTGCACTTCACTGTACTGTACTGTACTGCACTTCACTGTACTGCACTGTACTGCACTGCACTGTACTGTACTGTACTGCACTGCACTGCACTTCACTGTACTGTACTGTACTGCACTGCACTTCACTGTACTGCACTGCACTGCACTTCACTGTACTGTACTGTACTGCACTGCACTGCACTTCACTGTACTGTACTGTACTGCACTTCACTGTACTGTACTGTACTGCACTGCACTTCACTGTACTGTACTGCACTGCACTTCACTGTACTGTACTACACTGCACCTCACTGTACTGTACTGCACTGCACTTCACTGTACTGTACTACACTGCACTTCACTGTACTGTACTACACTGCACCTCACTGTACTGTACTGCACTGCACTTCACTGTACTGTACTGCACTGCACTGTACTGTACTGTACTGCACTGCACTTCACTGTACTGTACTGCACTGCACTTCACTGTACTGTACTGTACTGTACTGCACTTCACTGTACTGTACTGTACTGCACTGCACTTCACTGTACTGTACTGTACTGTACTGCACTGCACTTCACTGTACTGCACTGCACTGTACTGTACTGTGTTGCACTACACTTCACTGTACTTTACTGTACTGTAATGCACTGCACTTCACTGTACTGCACTGTACTGTACTGTACTGTACTGCACTGCACTGTACTGTACTGCACTGCACTGCACTTCACTGTACTGTACTGTACTTCACTGCACTGTACTGTACTGCACTTCACTGTACTGTACTTTACTGTACTGTACTGTACTGTACTGCACTGCACTTCACTGTATTGTACTGTACTGTACTGTACTGTACTGTACTGCACTTCACTTCACTGTACTGCACTGCACTGTACTGTACTGCACTGCACTGTACTGTACTGTACTGTACTTCACTGCACTGTACTGTACTGTACTTCACTGCACTGTACTGTACTGCACTGCACTGCACTGCACTTCACTTCACTGCACTATACTGCACTGCACTTCACTGTACTGTACTACACTGTACTGTACTGCACTGCACTGCATTGCACTTCACTGTACTGCACTGTACTGTACTTTACTGCACTGTACTGTGCTGTACTGTACTGCACTGCACTGCAAATCACTTCACTGTACTGCACTGTACTGTACTGTACTGTAAGACAACGCAATGCAATATGATACGACACAATACATCATTCTTTTTATTCTTTGCTATGCCGTACTACACACACGCACACACACACACACACACACACACACACACACACACACACACACACACACACA
>JAAQRG010056343.1:0-11007 GCA_011634625.1 Babylonia areolata | reverse complement strand
TGTAATTCTCTTCTTCTGGATCTCCGTCACTTCTGTCTGTAATTCTCTTCTTCTGGATCTCCGTCACTTCTGTCTGTAATTCTCTTCTTCTGGATCTCTGTCACTTCTGTCTGTAATTCTCTTCTTCTGGATCTCCGTCACTTCTGTCTGTAATTCTCTTCTTCTGGATCTCCGTCACTTACCAATGCGGTCCTCTTTCAAAACAAACTTGAAAAACCACCTGTTCAAACAGGCCTTTGGGAGTAATGGAGCATAGCTGTTTCTTCCTCCTCCCACCTACCTCACTTTACCCTCCACTCAAATCATATACTGTGTGTGCCTGTGGGTGAATGTTTACTCTGTGTGTGTGCAAGAGTGTGTGTGTGTGTGTGTGTGTGTGTGTGTGTGTGTGTGTGTGTGTGTGTGCGCGTGCGCGCTGTGTGTGTGTGTGTGTGTGTGCGCGTGCGCGCTGTGTGTGTGTGTGTGTGTGTGTGTGTATGTGCTGTGTGTGTGTGCTGTGCAGTGTGTGTGTGTGTGTGTGTGTGTGTGTGTGTGTGTGTGTGTGTGCATGTATGGGGCATATTTTGTGCCGCTGCGTGAGTGTGTGTGTTCTTTTTCATGTGCAGAGGTATGTTGTTATGCACTGCTGTATATGTATTGTTTCATGTGAGGCATTCAGAGCCCATTACATAGGGAGTTTGAGCCATGTAAGTACTATCTAGTATCATCATCATTAACTTGTGTCAACCATCATCTGCAGATGGCATCACCGCTGGCAGGGACATGTACTGAGGCAACCAGCGACAAGAACTGCACGCCATGTTGTGAATCGGACACATACAGGCCGGACAAAAACGAAAACAGCCCCAGGATTTACTGGCAGCAAACAGTGGAGAGAGACACCTCAGACTTGTCGACAGGCTATGGGGTGACACCAGTAAACTGGCTGAGGACTGTGGACTATGGAGCACAACTGATCATGATTCCAACGAAGCAGGAGTGTCTAAGTGTATTCACGAAAGACCGACATGGACTGACCGAGGGGGAAGGGCAGGGTTAAGAGACATGGAACGCGGAAGAAAAACCAAAAAGAATAACCATTAATGCACACCTGAACAATACTGCAGATGTGTACAGTGAATATGTCCTTAAAACCTGTAGCTGTGTTGTTTTCTTTCAAAGTTATCCAGCAGCATGGTGGTTTGTCTGAACAGACATGCTGACAGTACATACCGTGTCGGTCGTGATTCCAGGAAACAGACGCAAGATCCCGACGTTGCTACACAAGTTGGTGTGCACACAGAACTTCTCCGTGTCTCCACAGCGAAACACAGCTGGCCAGTCCACTGAAACCCACACAGACATGCTCAGTGTGCAGAGTGAAACGGGGGAAGAGCAACATGGGAAATTCATTGCACACAAAGACTTCTCTCGTCATAAGGAACTGGATGGGCAATGCAGTTGAATATGTTTCAACATACATACACACTTGTGAGAACTGACACACGTTTGCAATCTCTCCTCCCATATGCACACACATTCATGTATGTGTGCATACACACACACACACACACACACACACACACATTGCAGCTGATTCAAATAAACTCCTCGTCATAGTTCAAAAGACTGTTTCTATTAACACAGAGTCCTGGCACTTCTTACCTGCAATGATGTGCTGTTTTCATGCTCTAACTTTACTCACTGTTCTTCATCTTTACAAACTGCTAAATGTTGACAGACAATAACATGAAGAATACACACACACACACTTTCACTCACACACACACATTTTCACACACACACACACACACACACACACACACACACACACACACAGAGCCTTCTATCATACTTTCCGTTTCAATCCAACACAGCAGAAGGAAGCATGGGTGACAGTGACTGACTTTTGTGATACAGACGCTTGTGGCCTGGGTGAAAGGGCTGCTTCACTGAACTGTGTGTCTTTATAACGAAAGAAAGTAAAATTAATGAGGGGGAAATCTACCAAAACGCCAAAAAAGAATGCCTATGGGCCAGAAACACTCCCTCCAACTGATACAGACATAATGTTTGTTTGTCTCCTTCTTTCTTTCTTTCTTTTTGTTTGTTTGTTGGTTAGTCTTTCATTTGCTTTTGTTGTTGTTCTTGCAAGCGCGTTGGGTTACGCTGCTGGTCAGGCATCTGCTTGGCAGATGTGGTGTAGCGTATATGGATTTGTCCGAACGCAGTGACGCCTCCTTGAGCTACTGAAACTGAAACTGTTGTTCTTGTTTCCCTTCACCTTGCTTGTCAAACACTTGACCACAATATAAAAAAAAAGAATAAATAAAATAAAAATGAGGAGGTCAGCTAGGCTCATGACGATGGTGGTGACTGCCATGATGATGATGATAAATCACAGAGCTTTAATTCACTATGTCCTTAAAAGTTCATAACATTCTCTGAGGTACAGATGAATTGCAGTGACTAAAAACAAAAGTTTTTCTATAGAATAATTTTTGTCATATGTCTTTTTTTTAATTTTCTTCTAATGTGATGTATCTGTATTATCTAGTATGCTGATGTACATTGTAAAATCTGAATGAATACTATTCTTTTGTTTTTGTTTCCGGAAGGAATATTCTTTTTTAACAGAATCAGGTTATTAGCTCTGTATCCTGCCCCAAACTTGGAGCCGACTCAGAACCAGAATACCTTTATTTTCTCAGTACAGAAATTAAGTAATCATCAGAGGATCACACTCATCTGCCCTTTGACCTGTTGGCTTGGTCGGCCCTACCTGGAGCATAAGATCTCTCTGGCATAGCTCCTAGGAGGTGGGGGTGTGGTGGGGGGGATGTTGGTCCCTAAGGCAACTACAAACATTATCCCTCACCATGAATGTCGATGTCCATGGATACCAGCGGCGGCATGTTGGGAGAGGTGAAAGCAGTGAAGCTGGACGAATCGTACTTGATGGTTCGATTCCCACGGAACACTTTCTCATTGAAGCACAGCATTACCTGCACCAATAACACTTTCTCACTGAAGCACAGTATTACCTGCACCAATAACACTTTCTCATTGAAGCACAGCATTACCTGCACCAGTAACACTTTCTCATTGAAGCACAGCATTACCTGCACCAATGACACTTTCTTATTGAAGCACAGCATTACCTGCACCAGTCACACTTTCTCACTGAAGCACAGCATTACCTGCACCAATGACACTTTCTCACTGAAGCACAGCATTACCTGCACCAGTAACACTTTCTCACTGAAGCACAGCATTACCTGCACCAATGACACTTTCTCATTGAAGCACAGCATTACCTGCACCAGTAACACTTTCTCACTGAAGCACAGCATTACCTGCACCAATGACACTTTCTCACTGAAGCACAGCATTACCTGCACCAATGACACTTTCTCATTGAAGCACAGCATTACCTGCACCAGTAACACTTTCTCACTGAAGCACAGCATTACCTGCACCAATGACACTTTCTCATTGAAGCACAGCATTACCTGCACCAGTAACACTTTCTCATTGAAGCACAGCATTACCTGCACCAGTAACACTTTCTCATTGAAGCACAGCATTACCTGCACCAGTAACACTTTCTCATTGAAGCACAGCATTACCTGCACCAATGAAATAACAATAACACGAAGAGGAAGACAAACAACAACAAAAATCACGATAACCGTAATAAAATTTTAAAAGCACATTACTATAAGGATTAAATCCATTCATAATGCACTAAATCAAGTGCAGAAACAAATCAAAGCATTTTCACACCCAAATTTCAAACACATGCATAACAATGACACAAAAAAAATGTAAGAGTCAAGTGAGTCAAAAAACTTCTAAGTAAATGAAATTAGGAAAATAAAACATAAAAAAACCATCATTGAAAGCAGGCAACATGTCTAGGTATATTGCATTCTGCTGCATTGTATTGTATAACTTTTTGTTACGGCAGATTTCTTTTCATGAAATTCGGGCTGCTCTCCTCAGGGAGAGTGTGCTTTCACAGCGCACTCCCACCAATTTTTTTTTCTTTTCTGTCTGCAGGTGTGTGTGTTGCACATGTATTCCTGGACCAGAATGTACACACATGCATACATGCGCATATACATGTGAGCATGAATATGTGTTTGTGTGTGTGTTCATGTGAGTGCACGCTCACATATATGTTATAAATTGTGCGCTGTGAGTTTGCGTATGTGTGTGTGTGCATGTGTCTTTAAACTTAAGCAAGTTTGCATGTTTGCAACTGTATGTGACTGCATGTGTGTGTGAATATGTGTGTGTGTGGAGGGGGAGTGGGGGGTGTATGTGTGTTTGTGTCTGTCAGTCTATGTCTATGCATCTCTCTGTGTGGCTGTGTCTGTGTAAGCACACAAGCGTGTGTGTATGAGATGTAAGAGATAACTCTACTTATAAAGTTACAAAACATGAATGTTATCTTTAGCAGCAGCAAAACAAAACACACGATCATTCACACCTGTCTATTAACTGTCTGTGGCAAACCATACCTCAGGAATGTTGTAGCCACCTGCAATGATGAGGGAGCTGATGAAATTGTCTCGCCCATCACTGCGCACTTCATAGATTGGTATCTAGGTGTGAAAAAAAAAGAGATGTTCTTATTAACAGTTAGCCAGCAACAGACGTTTCTATCATAAAAAGGACATATACAGGATTATTTTCCTTGAGCTACAGTGTGTTTTCATTATTGGCTCCCTTGAAGGTGTATAGAGTTGTGTTATCATCAAACTACAGAATGACCCAACAGCACAAAGTGAAAAGAGATTAAAACACACAGGCATGAAACAGTAACATATCATTCCTGAAATGATTCTCACTGAAATCTCATATGTTGTACAGAAAACCACCTTTCAGTACTTAAAATTATGTGAAAATAAAATTTTGACATAAAATTTGTTTATAATGTTGTCAAAATAAACTTTCTAATTTGAACAATGTACAAATACCATTTTGGTTATAATGTCATCAAAATAAACTTCGTATTCAAAATGATATACACATAACAGTTTGTCTATAACATTTCTGTCTTTAAGGGGAACCTCCAATGGCCTTAGAAGGTCATAATGGTGCATCATTCCGAAGATTATTGTGAAAGAATGGAAGGAAGGAGGGGTGGGGGTGGGGGTGGGGGGCAAATACTTTATTATCTCTGATAAGAGAAATTAATTTCTGGTATAAAAATCATAAACAATACACAAGAACTGCAGTCTTTCAATATATGTAAATCAAAGGCATAAAATGCTTGAAAGTTAACTTCAAAGTAAAACCACACACACAATAATCATAGCCATACACATGCAATCATCACAGCTGACATAAAATGTTTAATGTTACGTTGAAGTGAGCCATGCATGGAACAGTCACATACAATACTCTCAGTCATACATGAGCAATTATCACAATTAGAGGACACATAATAATAATAATGATGATGATGATGATGATGATAATAGCAATAATAATAATAATGAATGGCATTTGTATAGCACATTTCTCTACACAAAGTAAAACACAACGTGCTGGCAATTGCCCATTCACAGGCAGCCACGCCCACTGATGATTAACTACACTCTACCACACACACACACACACACCTACCTATGAGCAGAAAAGAGTTGAAATTAACACAGGGAGGGGAAAAAAAAATCACAGAATCTGATTGATCAAAAGAGACAACAACAAAACCTGGTGAAACACTGACCTGTGCCCCGGTGAGTATGATGGGCTTGCCCTGGTGTTCACACATGAAGGAGAGGGCGGAGGCAGTGTAAGCCATGGTGTCCGTGCCGTGCAGAACCACAAAGCCATCAAACTCCTCGTAACTCGACTGCAAGACAGTACACACCAGTTCTTCAGTTTCAGTTTCTCACGGAGGCATCACTGTGCCCCGGACAAATCCACAGACACTACACCACAACTTCTGGGCAAATGCCTGATCAGCAGCGTGACTCAACAAGCTAGTCTGGCCTGGAGTGCATGGATGCATATATATATATATATATATATATATATATATATATAGTGTACCAGTCATAGAGGATTTCTTCAACAGAATTTTGCCAGAGAACAACACTTCTATTGTCCTGGGTTCTTTTTCAGTGCACCAAATTGCAAGCTGCACACAGGACCTCAGTTTATTGTCTCATCTGAATGACTAGACACTCAACTAGATTTTCAAGTTCAACTTGGGAGAAAGGGCAAGACCAGGATTCTAACCCAGACCATCACAGAAACTGTATTGGAAGATAAGCCGTCACAAAAACTGTATTGGAAGATAAGCATCTTAACCATTCTGCCTCCTTCCTCCAAGTGCACACCATGTGTCAGACACTCAGGGTACATTGCTACATGGATGTCATTGAGAGAGGAGGTGGGAGACAGCAACTCAAATATTCTATTGAGTTGAGGGTAAAAGTTGGAGCAAAAAGCTTCTTTTCACACTGCCCTCACAAAAACGCCAAGGAAAACAGAACAAAAAGAAGAAGAAGAAGGCAGCGAAGGGGAAGAATGATGGGGAAGGCTCACCTCGATGCAGCGTGCAATCTTGATCCAGTCTTCACGATTCATATTGGAGGAGTCCAGCAGAGGGTCAAACTCCACCACCTCATACATGATGTAATACTTCTGTTTGGCAGCCACTCTGAACAGCACACAACACCAGAGTTATTGGCATTTGACCATGAAATGCAGTCAAGCCTTTTGAACGGATTGACGGAACTGAGTTTAATATCTGAACATACTATACAACTACAACTGTACAAGCAATGGATGGGAGCACTGTTCTATGAAAAACACCATTGTAAGAAAAGAAGAAACAGAGGAAAAACAGAATGGATAACAGTGGACCTTAGAAGAAGAAAACCATCAGAGATGTCTACTTTATAGAGTATACAGGACCTATGAGGCTATTGGTCAATTTGACCTGGAAAATGAGACTGAGTCAGTGCAAAAAGTATCATTCAAATATCTTGAAGAAGTTTTATGATGTCATGAAAAAGCAACATGGATACTGCTTACCACGTATGTGGTACATGCACAAATTACGTAATGTATTCTCATGCATCAGGGTGTGTGTGTGTGTATGTGTGTGTGTGCGTGTGTGTGTGTATGTACGCGTGTGTATGTGTATCTGTGAGTGTGTCATTGTGTTAATCTCCAATCCTGTTGTTTCATCAAAAGTGACATGTGACCCAACTCCACTAACAAAGCCACACCAGGCTTGATCTGCCACAGTCTCAACAACAACGCTGTCCACAAGACCACCCACTAGAAAAGACCCTGCACCACTGCTCCGTCACTTCAGTGGTCTTCAGAAGTACCTGTTCTGTGTCAACATTCACAAGACACAACACTGCCACTGTGACCTTCCAACGACAGCCCACATGAATCTGCAGATACAGGAGACTGTAGCAAAATTGCCGCCATCACAGGTGTGGAAGAAAAATCCAAACTGAAGTCACCATGATGGCAGGACATGGAGGTCACAGGACAGGAGACTTTTTTTTAATGTATGTTTTGAGATGATTTTGTATTTTGTACTTCTTTTTATCACAACAGATTTCTCTGTGTGAAATTCAGGCTGCTCTCCCCAGGGAGAGCGCGTCGCTATGCTACAGCACCACCCCCTTTTTTTTTTTTGGTATTTTTTCCTGCGTGCAGTTTTATTTGTTTTCCTATCGAAATGGATTTTTCTACAGAATTTTGCCAGGAACAACTCTTTTGTTGCCGTGGGTTCTTTTACGTGCGCTAAAAGCATGCTGCACACGGGACCTCGGTTTATTGTCTCATCCGAATGACTAATGATGTGACAGGACTGCAAAATATTCTCCTTGAAAATATACCCTGGCATCAACCATGCAAAAAACAGTACAGATGCCTGCAGTTTGGTCGAGAAATCTAAACTAGATTCTAAAAGATACATCTGTAAAGTGGAAGGCACTTGGCTGAATGGTCCCAGTCATCCTTTTTGAGCCCAAATCAAACCCATTTCAGTGTAGGCATCAGCTACGACTTAATATTCCCTCAATGATGGCACCTGAAGCTTGAACACACAACCTTCCATCATCAGTCTACAACAAGAACTAATGCCCTCATGTGGGCTGTTGTCTGAACAGACCTCTGATGCACAGAATCACACTGATATGTCTGATATCCTTTTACAGTGATTTCTTCTTCTTCTTCTTCTGCGTTCGTGGGCTGCACCTCCCACGTTCACTCATATATACACGAGTGGGCTTTTACATATATGACCGTTTTTACCCCACCATGTAGGCAGCCATACTCCGCTTTCGGGGGTTTGCATGCTGGGTATTTACTTGTTTCCATAACCCACCGAACGCTGACATGGATTACAGGATCTTTAACGTGCATATTTGATCTTTTGCTTGCGTGTACACACGAAGGGGGTTCAGGCACTAACAGGTCTGCACACATGTTGACCTGGGAGATCGGAAAAATCTCCACCCTTTACCCACCAGGCGCCGTCACCGAGATTCAAACCTGGGACCCTCAGATTGAAAGTCCAACGCTTTAACCATTCGGCTATTGCGCCCGTCTACAGTGATTTCATTTTCAGTCTCAGGGGCTCAGTATTGGAAGGCAGAGCCAATTCCTCTCCTTGCCATGTTGAAACCCTTTCCAACAAAGTCAGGTACCCTTTCATAACTGGACGGTAAAAGGAAAAGCAGAAGGAAATGCCTTTGCCAAGGACATGACACCGTACCAAAATATGGTTTTGAACTCTGATCACTGGATCAGAAGTCCAAAGGTGATCAATTTTATTTGTGGCAACTCTGCACAATTATACTGGTGATCATATTAACCTGTGGCTCTGACATCACGACTTTACAATCTCAAGAAAAGAAAAAAAGTCAGAAGAACATAAATGATGAATCAAATAAATAAAAAAAGAAATCAGATATTGTAGACCAAAAGAGTAAGAAGACTGACTATTACCAAAGCAAAAACACAATAAATGGGACGAAAAGACAAAAGATAGACAAATGGACAGAAGGATAACAGTCACAAGTCAATGAAATACGATCTTTCCTGACACCTGATTCATCGTCATAGTAACTTACCTGGCCTCTGAATTCCCAAGAGCCAAGCAGCTGGGAGAAGGCATGACACAAACTACAGTGACAATTTCAGAGACAGTTCAGAGACACTTTCAGTGACAGCTTCACAAAACACATGTATTATAATGCCTAAGGAACTGTGAGCAAACATTTTCAAGTGTCAACTAAAACATTATCAAATGACTCATTATGACTTTAAAAGCTGAGGAGCAATTCTCATGGCAGACCTAACAACTTAAATTTGATGTTGATAATTCAAAATGTTAAGGTTTTATTTCATCATTTGTTTTATTGATTATGAAAGAAAGAAAATACAACAAGAAAGTAAGGCTTATATTCTTTTATGTATATATATAAAAATAAAATAAAATAAAATAAAAAAAATGCTGTGTTTGTGAGTATGTTCATGTATATGTGTACATGATTGTTTTTGTGTGTAGATGCATGTGTAATACGTGTGTCAGCTGGAAAAATATGGAGGCAATATTTCATAAAAATACATGTGTCTGCTGGAATTTGGAAGCACTAGTTTAACAATTAAGCAGGATGACAACAAAGCATTATAAACTTTGCAGTTTCACTTTCATCAATGCTATGAGCACACCAATGCTGTCATTTCCATGCACTGAAAGAGAACAATGTTATTTTCATGCAGAGCACTGTCTTTTTTTTTGTCTTTTTTTTTTTTTTAATCAAAAAAATTAATTTAAAAAAAAATCCCAGCACATGAACATCAACTCTAAGGGCAAACACTGCATTACTATTCATTCCAATGAGAAGAAGAAAACAGATGTCAATTTCCAAAATAGCATGCAAACTGACATTTAAAAATAATGATAATAATAAATAAATAAATAAAATACACTGAACACCCACGATCAATATTAATGGTTTTTAAGAAAAAGTGAAGCAGTCTATCTTCGAAATAAAAACTTGTTTTGAACTTCCACTTGGGAGCTAATAATCTGCATGAGATGATAATGCAGCATTCATATAATGGATGTACAGGAGCCTAAGGCTACAAAAGGGTTCTCCCTGGCAAAATTCTCCCTGATAATCTCCATCATTCTGATTCCCTCGCATCTTATAAATCTCGTCTCAAAACTCACCTTTTCCCTCAGCAATAAGTTCAATTGTGGCAGGTCCACTTCCTTTGTATTAGCTGTGCTTGACTATGTGTGTATACATATGTATGTGCACATAACTACATGCATGTATATGAATGTGTATAGTGTGAGCGTGTGTTTATGTAAGTTTGTGCCTGCCTATGTGTGCGTATGCGTTAGGGTAGCTGTTAGATACACATGTACGTTAAGATGTATTATGCACTCTGTGTGTGTGTGTGTGTGTGTGTGTGTGTGTGTGTGTGTGTGTGTGTGTGTGTGTGTGTGTGTGTGTGTATAGAGTCACATTTTGGTGTGTGTATGTAACATTGATGTAATGTTTTATGTTCACAAAAGCGTTTTTGTAAAGCACCTAGAGCAGATTTCTGGATAGTGTGCTATAAAAGTATCCATTATTATTATTATTATTATTAAAATTGTGTAGAAAAATCCACTTTGATAGTATAACACACTTGCAGACAGAAACAGCAAAAGGGGCTGGGAATGTCATACAAAGAAATCTGTTGTGACAAAAAAAAAGAAAAAAAAAAGACTGCACTTTTTCTGTTACATTCAAATACACCATGCTAAACAGTTAACAAACCAACGCAAACATATAACACTTTGTATATAAAAAAAAAGAATAAGAAAGCATATCTATTAAAAGACAAACAAGTTTTCAATTCTTTTTAAAGGAGGTGGGGGTCCTATAATGTGTTTTTCTCCATTCCATTGACTATTTAGGATGTGACATGATCAATCTATGCTCATCATGTTCAGTTTGTAACTGATACACAGTAGGTTCTCGC
>JAAQRG010056337.1:0-10987 GCA_011634625.1 Babylonia areolata | reverse complement strand
AAAGAAAGACAGAAAAAAGAAAGAAGGTATGAATGGAGAAATATGGAAAAAAAAGAAAGAAAGATAAAAGAAACAAAGCACTAAAAGGAAAGACAAAATATACACAGCGAAGAGAAGGAAAGAAAGAGCGAAAGACAAACACATACAAAGAGAAGGAATGGATGAAATGAATAAGAAGAAAAGGTATAGAGAAAACCAAACATACTGTATTGCAATACTCCTTGTCACAACATATTTCTCAGAGTGAAATTCGGCCTACTTCTTCAGAAAGAGCGCTTCGGTACACTGCAGCGCCACCGATACACACACACACACAGACACACACATACACACACACACACACACACACAACACACACACACACATCACACACACACACACACACACAAAACACACAAAATTTTCTAAAAATATAAAATGTATATGCGGTAAGCAAATAACTGTAAGCCTTCTACTCATTCATTGTCCGAGCATAAGACAGTTACTTCCAAAAGATGTAACTGATGACTTTTCTTCCAATATTTCATTAGCCACTGAAAAAATTTTGAATGATTATTCATTGCTTACAATGTTTTCAGAAATTTTAAACTCCAGTCCAGTTGGTATCCTCCTTTGATGTATTATATTTAATACTGCTATTTATATTTACATTGTTGTAGGTTAATACTTGTTGATATGCATATACATATTCCCCTTCCTATGACAACTCATTCAGTACACACCACAACCTCTTTAGACTTTTTCTTATAATATACTTTTCCTCTGATACATAACATGAACTTTTTGTTTGTTTGTTTACACTAATATTCACATGCATTCCCTTTCCTTTATACACTACTTTACTCCTTTCCGTCTAAAAACGCTTATAGTGAATAGACGTTAAACTGAAGAACACGTTTTCACACATGTGCACACGCAACTTATATCGCATGTAATTATAAATCTTGTATAATTCCGTGTATAGTCTATTATACGTCCATATGCACACGTCAACACTGCACACTGCTCCACACTAACCCTGTTTGCACTGCCTTCAACAATGCCAGACTCCACCAAAACATCTTACCCACACATGGTCCAATCCAGCCTGAGTGAGAAGTTGTCTGCTAATGGACCACTGACCCAACACAAAAGAAAGAGTCCAGTTCAGAATAGTGATCATGCAGAGACAGCAAAGTCAGTGCTTGGCCCCAAAAGCCGAAAACACTAGGATTGGTTTAACTCTCTCAGGACGGCCTGTCTTCTGATCATACAGAGACAGCAAAGTCAGTGCTTGGCCCCAAAGGCCGAAACCACTAGGATTAGTTTAACTCTCTCATGACGGCCTGTCTTCTGATCATATAGAGACAGCAAAGTCAGTGCTTGGCCCCAAAGGCCGAAACCATTAGGATTGGTTTAACTCTCTCAGGACGGCCTGTCTTTTGATCATACTGAGACAGCAAAGTCAGTGGTTGGCCCCAAAGGCTAAAACCACTATGATTGGTTTAACTATCTCAGGATGGCCTGCCTTCTGATCAAAGAGAGACAGCAAAGTCAGTGCTTGGCCCCAAAGGCCAAAACTACTATGATTGGTTTAACTATCTCAGGATGGCCTGTCTTCTGATTAGAGACAGCAAAGTCAGTACTTGGCCCTAAAGGCAGAAACCACTAGGATTGGTTTAACTCTCTCAGGACGGCCTGTTTTCTCACTTTTTCTCCCACACAGACCCCAGCTGATATCCAGTGTGAGTCTGAACGGCCCAACCTGTACCTTTTGTCGTTAGAAATGTGGCATTCTTTGTCTTCATCCCTCTCTTCAATGTGAAGACGTTCCGCTTGTAACATTTGAATGATGTCAGCGTTTCACCGCTGCTATCGTCGCCTCTTTTGTCATTCGTACGAAGAGAGTTAATGAAATAACAGTGCCATCAAGGATGTGCTTGGCAAGAGGAACAAAGCATTCATGGAATAGCAGAACGACTCAGTTAGGCTCCATTCCAAAGAAGGACAGATTCATGTCATACCAGGCCACGCCCCAACTGAAGAAAAATAAACATGGAAGACACATGACCAGTGGCAGGAAAGAAAGCTGAAGAGATCCAAGGCTTTGCTGACTTCAACAATTCGAAGCATTTTTTTTTTCCTCCATCAAGACAGTCTTTCGTCCTTCGAAATCAAGCTCCACCCCCATTGCTGTTTACAGATACAGTCACATTTATATGGCTGACATAAACAACAGGGATATATCTCTACTCTTCATCACCAGGGAAATCTGTCCACATCATCTTCAGCAGGCTGATTATTAAAACAGTCCCATAAAAGAGTCTCTCTGAGTTACAGTGTAAATGGAAGAGACTAAATTTTTGTCATGTCGTGTTGTGGCATGTGTTGGGTTGTGGCCTGGTGTGCTGTACAGTCCTGTCTGTGTCTGTGTGCATGTATGTACGTTTTCATCAGTCGTAACGGAGCTCTCAGAGTAAAGAATTAATAAAAAACATTTAAATTTAAAAAAAAACAAAAAAACATTCATGTTCCATTTATCCCTTGCAGCCTCCAAAGTCTCCAGCTGTTACGGTTTTCTGCACACACACACACACACACACACACACACACACACACACACACACACACACACTGCTAACGATATAAACAATCAGCACGACAGCACTCACCTCTAACTTTTGAATGGCTTCCCACTTTGGTAAAAGGAAGAAAGACACCCCTTCCATAGCTCCATCCAGCAGGACACCCCGTATCAGCAACAGCAGCAGCAACAGGTACGGGAATGTAGCTGTGAAGTACACCACCTGGACACAGCACAATGAGCTGGTGACTGAGGATGATAGAGGAGATGAAGCTGCAGGAGGCAAGGTTAATTAAACAGTACACAATGAACTTATAAGTAAATGAAGCAATACTGAATTTTAAGTAGCTGTGAAGTGTGTGTGGTTCGTCCGTCGGGATCGACGAGGACCATCTAGTCATCCTGGGGGTGGGTGGGTTGAGCTCTGTGGGTGCGCAGATGACTGGTCAGGCCAATCCGCGCCCGGAACGTTCTGACGCAGTGTGGACAGGGGATGGTGACGGCTGTCGGGGACTTGCTGGCACTGCTTTTCCTGGCCTGTCTGCGTTGCTCTGCTGCAGTGATTCTGTTGGCCTCACAGGATTTGGCGCCTTTGTGGACAGCTGAACGCCACTTTGGTCTGTCCATTGCATTCAGCTCCCATGTGTCGTGGCTGATGTTTAAGGCCTTCAAAGAAGCTTTCAGAGTGTCTTGAAGCGCTTCTTTTCGCCTCCATGGGAGCGCTTGCCATGATGGAGTTCGCCATACAGCAGTTTCTTGGGGAGCCGGTGGTCTGGCATGCAAACTACATGGCCTGCCCAGCGCAGCTGGGCCTGCATCAAGATGGTGTAGATGCTGGGCAAGTTTGCACGAGTGAGCACCTCTGTGTCAGGGATCTTCTCTTGCCACTTTATGCCGAGAAGTTTTCAGAGGCTGGTGCTGTGGAAGTGGTTCAGCTTTTTGGCGTGGCGTTTGTAGACCGTCCATGATTCACATCCATAGAGCAGTGTGGTGAGAACTATGGCCTTGTACACTTTGAGCTTCGTCTCCAGGGTGATGCCTCTCCTGTTCCAAACGTTCTTATGGAGTCTGCCGAAGGCAGCGCTGGCTTTGGCAAGTCTGGCATTCACCTCGTCGTCGATGACAACTGTGCGAGAGAGTGTACTGCCCAGGTATGTGAACTTGTCCACCGCATTCAGTCGTTTCCTGTTGATGAAGATGTTTGGTTCAACGTAAGGCTTTCCTGGAGCTGGCTGGTGCATCACCTCAGTCTTCTTTGTGCTGACTGTGAGGCCAAAGTTGTCACAGGCAGCAGAGAGCTTGTCGACGCTGTGTTGCATGTTCGCTTCGGAGGCAGCATTGAGAGCGCAGTCAGGAAGTCGTTGACGATGTCTGTCCTCACCTTGGTTTTTGCTTGAAGCCTCCTGAGGTTGAAGAGTGAGCCATCTGTGTGGTACCTGATGCCAATGCCTACGTCAGCGTCTCTGAAGGCATCTGTCAGCATGGCTGAAAACATGAGACTGAACAGGGTGGGGACAAGTACACACCCTTGCTTGACTCCGTTGGAGACAGGGAATGGTTCTGAAGTCTCTCCGTTGTCTTGGACTCGGGCCAGCATCCCATCGTGTAGTTGCCGTATGATGGGGATGAACTTTCTGGGACATACGTACTTCGCCATGATTCTCCAAAGGCCATCTCTGCTAACAGTATCGAAGGCCTTGGTCAGACCAACATAGGTGGAGTAAAGGTCAGCGTTCTGTTCCTGACACTTCTCCTGGAGCTGCCTGGCAGCAAACGCCATGTCGATAGTCCCGCGTTCTTTCGGGAAGCCACACTGGCTCTCTGGTAGGAGACCTTGCTCAAGGTGCGCTATGAGACGGTTATCACTCTGGCTAGAATCTTGCCTGCGACGGACAGCAGGGATATTCCACGATGGTTGTCACAGGCCTGACGA
Source organism: Babylonia areolata (assembly GCA_011634625.1). NCBI lineage: Eukaryota > Metazoa > Mollusca > Gastropoda > Neogastropoda > Buccinidae > Babylonia > Babylonia areolata. The sequence continues at coordinate 6,491 of JAAQRG010056337.1, read as the reverse complement.
TTTCCTTTGCGCTTGTACAGGTGTATGATGGAAGCGTCTTTGAAGTCCTGTGGAACTACCTCATGCTGCCAGATGAGCTGGAATAGCTGATGAAGCTTCTCAGTCAGCGCCATACCACCTTTGCAGACCTCAGCTGGAATGGAGTCTGAGCCAGGGGCTTTGCCATTGGATAGCAGACGGATAGCTTTCTGGGTCTCCTCCAAAGTTGGAATGGCATCCAACGACTCACTAACTGGCACCTGGGGGAGTCGGTCGATGGCTTCATCACTGATGGTGGAGGGGCGGTTCAATACGCTGTCAAAGTGTTCAGCCCATCTCTCAAGGACCCCGTCCTTGTCAGTGGTCAGGGTAGAACCATCAGCACTGAGGAGTGGAGCAGATCCGGAGGTGGTGGGACCGTAGACTTCTTTCAGGCCGTTATAGAAGTTCTTCATGTCGTTCCTGTCTGCAAAGCCCTGGATCTCATCAGCTTTGTTGCTCAACCAGGAATCCTGCATCTGCCGCAGCTTCAGCTGGATGGTGCTGCGTGCGCTCTTCAGTATGTCTTTCTTTGAATATGAATTGGGATCTTCAATGTGGGCTCTGTAGGCTTGGCGTTTGTCTTCCAGCAGCTGCTTGATCTCAGTGCAGTTCTCATCAAACCAGTCTTTGTGCTTCCTGGCAGAAGGCCCCAGGCACTCCATGGCAGTGTTGTACACCGTCTCATGCAGTGCACCCCATGCTGCCTCCACATTTTGGTTGTCCAGCACGGTGGACTCAAGGTGTTCCTCCAGGGTGTCAGCAAAGCTCTGCTTGATGTTGCCTAGCTCCAGCTTGTTGACATTCAGGCGTTTGGGTGCTTTCATGCCCTGAGGCCGTCTCTTGGGCTGGATGCGGAGGTTGAGTTTGGAGACGATAAGGCGGTGGTCTGTCCAGCACTCGGCGCCGCACATGGCCCTCGTGACTCATACGTCCTGCCTGTCCCTCTTCCTGACGATGAAAAAGTCGATGAGATGCCAATGCCTAGAGCGAGGATGCATCCATGACGTCCTGTTACGGGTATGGAGGCAGAAGACGGTGTTTGTGATAAGAAGGTCGTGCTCGGCACATGTCTGGAGAAGTAGTTGACCATTGCTGTTACAGTTGCCAACCCCATGCTTCCCAATCACGCCTTTCCAGGAGGTGCTGTCACAGCCAACTCTCGCGTTAAAGTCACCAAGAATGATGAGCTTGCCTGCATTGGGAACAGTGGTGACGACAGCGTTCAGGTCCTCGTAGAACTTGTCCTTGATCTCATCCGGGTTTGTCATGGTGGGTGCGTAGGCGCTGACAATGGTGGTAAACTTCTTCCCGTTGCATAAAGGGAGTTTCATCGTCATCAGGCGATCGTTCACTCCTTTCGGGGGGCCAGCCAGCTTGCCAACGAGGGTTGTCTTCACTGCAAATCCAACTCCAGCCTCACGTCTCTCTTCAATTCCGTGACCACTCCAAAAGAAGGTGTAGCCTGCACCTCGCTCACAGAGTTCGCCTTCTTTTGCCAGTCTGGTCTCACTTAAGGCAGCGATGTCGATGTCGTACCTGGATAGTTCACTCGCAATGAGTGCTGTGCATCTCTGTGGTCTGTCCGAGTCGCCTCTGTCCAGAAGCGTACGCACGTTCCATGTGGCAATGGTCAATGGGGTGCTACTTGTTTTCCTCTTTCTTTCCTGTGTGTGTCGACCGCTTGAGTAGGGTCCCCGTCAGCCGCGGTATGCTGACTAGGGTGGTGTGGAGCAGGCAATGTTTAGGGCACATTTTCTAGCCCCTTCCTCATGCCATGGAGGTGAGCAGTGCTGTCCTTAAGAGGGCTGCTCAGTCGCTCAGGGGGCTGCTGATCTCCACCGCTGCTCCAGTCGGTGAAAAACGACCCTATGGCCTGAGCCGCCTGTGTGCAGGTCCGCGGATACGACTGCCAGTGTACCCACACCTGTCGCTTCGTCGCTCGCCTGTCGCCACAGGGCTTGGGGAAAATGATGGTATGGGATGAAGGATGACTGATGACTTGCGCGATTACTTTGTTTATAGTGAGGAGGAGTTGCGCACCGTCGACCTCACTCTCTTGTCCGAGACCGTCTGTATCCAGTAACAAGACGAGATCAAGACGACTGGAGATGGAAACGGATGCAGTGGATGACCAGGATGTCCTATGTGCCTCATCCTGCCCTCAGCACTCCACAGTGCTCTGCTGCAACCGCCTTCCTCTCTGTTGAATCATGACGGTTTCTTCCGCAGAGTCTGCCGGATCCAGTCTTCACATGCTGGGGTAGACAAGCCCTAACTCACCAAGGGTTTGAGACCCGTCGGCTACCCTCACCTAGTTTAGCTAGCCTGTCAAAGCCGTTGCCCGGGGGTTGGGCGCTGCCGCATGCTAGCAGCTTCTAGGACCCATAGGTGAGAGCTGGGTGCCGGTGGGGACCAATAGCGGACGAACCACTCCCGGAAGAGCGTGACAAGCCCCCCCTCTAGAGGTACTACCCCTCCAGTGCACCCCCTAACCCCCAGCTGTGAAGTACACCACCTGGATACAGCACGAGCTGGAGACTGAAGAGGAGGAGGAGATGACGCTGCAGGAGGCAAGGTTGATCCAACAGTACATAATGAAATTGTGAGCAAATGAAACAATGCTGAATTTTAGGTATTACCATGAAGAAGGAGAAGAAGAAGAGGAGGAGGACAGAAGAAGAGGAGGAGCAACACAGATGATGATGATAATGAATTACACGTCGTGTCGAGGTAGTCTCAATCACCCCTACCCCTTCCTACTCTTTCCCTGGAAAAGAGTCCTCGGCGCCTGGAGTTCTACTTCCGGGAAGGTAACTCCAGAATTCCTCAAAAAGGCGGGGTCTGGGCATGGTACTGTATATGACACCAAACTGGTCTTTACAGACAAAATATTTCCAGAGAAAATGGATTTGTTAACGTTTATTTATCGCAAATGGACACACACACACACAAACATGAACACACACACACACACACACACACACACACACACGTACAAGCATGCATACATATCTGATTCAGGGTTATTACATAGACTCGCCTCATTTACTCACATGAGCCAAAAACCGAAAACCCAACAGCAACAACAACAAACAAAACCACTAATGTTAATCTTTACTTATTGCGCACGTACTTACAGATGCGCGAAACTGTACGCATTGCATTACATTGTAATGTACTGTTGTATTGTATTACTCATTTTTGTCACAATAGATTTCTCTGTGTGAAATTCGGGCTGCTGTCATAATTTCTGTTTACAAAATCTGGCACTTTGACTTTACATACTGATATACTGAATAGTAGCAGTTGTTTTTAGCGTTTGTTGTTCAAATGATTGATAAATGCATCGCTTTTGTGCATTTTAATTTAGGGAAATTATTCTCTTTTTTCACTATGTGAATTTTTGATTTTTGACTCATTTGTGTAAACAATGTGAGTCTGTATTTTTAGCCGATGCCATTCGGCTCTGTGTGTGTGTGTGTGTGTGTGTGTGTGTGTGTGTGTGTGTGTGTGTGTGTGTGTATGTCCATGGTAAACTTTAACACTGTCATTTTCTCTGGAATTACTTTGTCAGATGACACTAGACCAGGCACAAAAATAGGAAAAATCAGTTCTGTCCACTCATTCTGATTACCATGACATTATGCCTCTAGTATGTACATTCGCCCAAGTGGTCTTTTTTGGAAAATACAACAATCGATAGCGTACACCGCTTTACGGCAATGAGCACGTGCGCGGCTTCGGAGGCCGCCATGTTGTTTCCTTCAGCATCTCCGTTTCAAAATCCAGAATTCAGTCGATAATTGTCGATGGCAAATGATTGAAAGGAGGTGAAAGAGGCCGCCAAATGTTTATCCAGAGAAAGATTTGTGCATGCCTCACCACTTAACTGGATTATGTCCCACATGACCACTGAAATCAAAATACATTCATTGCACAGTTGTCAGTTGAGGGAAAAGGAAAACCCAACCAGTTGTACAACTGCACCATGAATTTTGTTACTTCTCACAATTCAGCCCTTTTCACCTCATACGACGCTTTTTGACATACTTGTGCAAAGTGACACTAACATCGTCATCGACGTATTTACTGCATATAAATATGTTACAGTGGATACTGAATCAACTAGACTGAACATAAAAGTGAAACTGAATAGACCGTGTCGTTGTTTCCAAGTGTAAAACTAAAACTAAGCTTGTCGAACACGGACCCACGCAGATCTAGCGAAAACGGCTACATGTGCTTGAGATGATGGCAAGTCTTCTTTAGCGTGGACTTCAAAGAATTTCTTATATGTCCAAGATACACAGTGGTATCACTTCGAATACCGGAATCGATTTATCACCCTTAAGATAACAGGCATAAAATGTTTAATCTTTGAACGTCAATAGCAGATGCGCATTAGCACTGTGACTAAAAGTGTTTGTTTCTACCTGAACATGGTTGGTTCGAATCTGCTTTGTGCTCCTTTTTTTTTCTCATTATTTTTTGTTGTTGAATACCCGAAGCTTTATGATAACAAATACATAACACATTTTACCAACTGAATTTTAGTTACAGAAAAAAATTAAATGTGTATCACAAGTGAATCTTGAAGGCCTTGCCTCTCTTGTTTTTGTTGTTTTTTGGGTTTTTTTGTTTTGTTTTTGTTTTGTTTTTTCCCCCGACTGCAATTTTATTTAATTTTCCTATTAAAGTGGATTTTTCTACAGAATTTTGCTAGGGACAACCCTTTTGCTGCAGTGGGTTCTCTTACGTGATCTAAATGCATACTGCACACGGGACCTGTTTATCGTTGCATCCGAATGTCTAGTGCCCAGACCACCACTCATGGAGTGATGGCCTAGAGGTAACGCGTCTGCCTAGGAAGCGAGAGAATCTCAGCGCGCTGGTTCGAATCACGGCTCGGCCGCCGATATTTTCTCCCCCTCCACTAGACCTTGAGTGGTGGTCTGGACGCTAGTCATTCGGATGAGACGATAAACCGAGGTCCCGTGTGCAGCATGCACTTAGCGCACGTAAAAGAACCCACGGCAACAAAAGGGTTGTTCCCGGCAAAATCTGTAGAAAAATCCACTTCGGTAGGAAAAACAAATCAAACTGCATGCAGGAAAAAATACAAAAAAATGGGGTGGCGCTGTAGTGTAGCGACGCGCTCTCCCTGGGGTGCAAGAATTTCACACAGAGAAATCTGTTGTGATAAAAAGAAATACAAATACAAATGGTCTTGTTGAAGGGGATAATATACTGGCAACTCTGACTGGATTCGAACCAGCGCGCTCAGATTCTCTCACTTCCTAGGCGGATGCGTTACCTCCAGGCCATCACTCCACACAAGGCCATCACTCCATCACTCCTGTATATTACATCAACATGGTAACAGAGTATGCAAATCCGACCCACCTTTCCAGTGGACCTGATTCCTTTCACCATACAAAGGAGCACGATTATCCAGGACAGCAGGTTCAGCAAAGACAGCTTCCAGGAGGGAAAGCCGAAATCCTCGATGTTGTCTGACTGTCTGGTCACTGTCTTGCTGTGTTGGAACAACAAAGAACGTGGAATACAAAACATGTTTTTTTATTTTATTGCCCATTTTTTATCTATGATGTTATCAGTGACAATATATGGGGAGTTCGTATCATAATTATACTCCCTGTTTAAGCCGAGCGAGGCCAATTTCTCAAGGAGGTGTCACTGCGTTCGGACGAATCCATACACACTGTACCACATCTGCGAGGCAAATGCCTGACAGCAGCATAACCCATCGTGCTTGTCAGGCCTTGAGTGTATGCACACACACACACACACACACACACACACACACACACACACACACATATATATAGATAGATAGATAGATAGATAGATTTGTGTACCTATCAGTGGATTTCGTTTTCAGACTTTTGCCAAAGGACACCTTGTTGCGGCATGTATTGTCGCCCCTGCATGTACTGTCGCTGGCGACAATACGTTCTGCGCTCACTGCACATGTCGACGCCCCTCTGCGCTGTTGCTGTTGTTGTTGTTGTGTGCGTGTGTCTGTGCCAGTGTGCATGTGCGTATGAAATTGCTGTGTGCTTATTTGTGTGAATATGTGCGTGCGCGTGTATTTCGTGCGGATGTTTGAGAGGAAATTCGTGTTTATGTAGAAGGGGTGTGTGGTGGAGAGGTGGGGGGCCTAGAATGTGCGGGTATATATGGCGTGTGTGTGAGTGTGCGTGCAAGTTTGCGTGTTTGTGCGTGCGGTGTGTGTGTGTGTGTGTGTGTGTGTGTGTTATCTACGAGGGCACAGCTCTTCAACAACGCCACGCTGAGTTGTAAAAGTTACGTCACAACTTCTCAGCCCGTGGGTTCGGGAGCTTGAGTTGATCGTAAAGTAAAGAGTAATAAGTTGTAAACTGGTCAGGTTTGACCACTGTCGCTGTGTATGTATGTATGTGTGTGTGTGTGTGTGTGTGTGTGTGTGT
>JAAQRG010056333.1:0-11015 GCA_011634625.1 Babylonia areolata | reverse complement strand
CCCCCCACCTCCTTGCATACAACAACGCTGGTATTCTCGCTTTGCTGCCCTTTCCCCCAAACCCAACCTCCCATCCATCTGAACCCTTCCATCCTCCAACACCACCACTATGGACTGATGCACCTGCCCGCTGTAGATAATGCACCTGCCTACTACTGATAATGCACCTACCTACTACAGATAACACACCTACCTACTAATGATAACGCACCTACCTACTGATGATAACGCACCTGTCTACTACTGATAACGCACCTGCCTACTACTGATAACGCACCTGCCTACTACAGATAACACACCTACCTACTACTTATAAAGCACCTACCTACTAATGATAACGCACCTACCTACTACAGATAACGCACCTACCTACTTCAGATAATGCACCTGTCTACTACTGATAACGCACCTGTTTACTACTGATAATGCACCTGTCCACTACAGATAATACACCTGCCCACTACAGATAACACACCTACCTACTACTGATAACGCACCTGCCTACTACTGATAATGCACCTGTCCACTACAGATAATACTCCTGCCCACTACAGATAACGCACCTGCCTACTACTGATAACGCACCTGCCTACTACTGATAACGCACCTGCCTATTACTGATAATGCACCCGTCCACTACAGGTAATGCACCTGCCTACTACTGATAATACACCTGCCCACTACTGATAACGCACCTGCCTACTACAGATAACTCACCTACTACTGATAATGCATCTACCTACTACTGATAATGCACCTGCCTACCTGTCTACTACTGATAACGCACCTGACCACTACAGATAACGCACCTACTTACTACTGATAACGCACCTGCCTACTACTGATAATGCACCTGCCTACTACTGATGATGCATCTGACCACTACCTGACCACTACTGATGATGCACCTGACCACTACCTGACCACTACAGATGATGCACCTGACGACTACCTGACCACTACTGATGATGCACCTGACCACTACCTGACCACTACAGATGATGCACCTGACTGTACGTGGTGGGGGAGACCTGGGGCTGGGAGTGTGGAGGATGGAGGGGGGTGGACATGGTGGCGGGGGGGAGGTAACCCGCGGGGTGGGGCAGGCCCCTCAGGGCCGTGGTCAGCGAGTTCCCAGCGGGGGGGCCCAGGTCTGCCTGGAAATCGGCCATCATGGAGATAGGGGGCAGGGGGATGAGGGGGGGCTCCGAGGTCGCGTCGCGGAAGCAAGGGGCAGAGTTATCCCCTCCTAGAGAGCCACCCTGCTGCTGCCGCTGCTGCGGAAGGGAGACCACTGCCGGCGGTCGTGCTTCGGAATACGCCGAAGGTCTGGAGGAAGTGCTGGGCATAGTAGGATGGCGGAACGGGGAAGGGAAGTTGGACTGCGGTAGGGGCGAACTGCTCCCAGCCCCAGCTGTGGTGAACGCACACTCGGTCAAGCCATTCGTTTCAGTCTGTCGCTGGTTAAAGGGGCGGTCGTCTCTGTTGGAAAATCCAAAGCGATGATGCCCAGGATCCAAGTAAGGACCAGACCCTCTGTCTTCCCGCCGACCATCGTCGTTCATCACCCCACTGTCTGAAGCGATGGACGCACAGTTGTGTGACGAAGTCGGTGTGGGATTGGTGTGCCCCTCACCGCTCGCGATCACCTTTGTGCGTGAGATGGGGAGAGAGAGAGGGAGGGGGAGGGAGAAAGAACTCCTGTCAGCGTCTGTAGCATCGTCCGATAACAGTGCGCTGCGCATCAATGTCTGCTGATTCTTCGGACAGTCTGGCCCTCCCCCGCCACTGTCACCACTCTCCACATTCAGCACCCCCCCCACCGCCTTCCCGCCCTCCTCTCCCTCCGACGTCCGTGCTTCCTGCAGTCCTTTGTCGTTGTCAGAGGGGGAGGAGGAGTTTTCCTTTCTGTCGTCTTCCTGGAGACGTGCAGTGTTCGTTGAGTGTTCCCCGTCCCCTCCGACAGTGGTGGTGGGCGTGGCGGTGGTGGTGAGGGTGGGGGTGGCGGTGGTGGGGTTTGAGGCAGGGAGCCCCTGGCGAGCCAGGCAGGCCTTCTGGGACTGGAGGTGACGGTTGAGGGACGTGGACTGCGTGAAGCCCTGCTGGCAGTGCGGGCACACATATGGCCGCTCCCCTGCAATATCCCACCGACTGACTGACTGATTCACATGGATAAAATCAAATCAGTTCTTTCTTCTCCTCTTCATTTGTGGGCTGCAACTCCCACATTCACTCGTATGTACATGAGTGGCCTTTTATGTGTACAACTGTTTTTACCCCGCCATGTAGGCAACCATACTCTGTTTTCTGGGGCGTGCGTGCTGGGTATGTTCTTGTTTCCATAACCCACCGAACGTTGACATGGACTGCAGGATCTTTAACGCGCATACTTGATCTTCTGCTTGCATATACACACGAAGGGGGTTCAGGCACAAAGGTCTCCACATATGCTGACCTGGGAGACTGAAAAAATCTCCACCCTTTATCCACCAGGTGCAGTTACCGAGATTCGAACCTGGGATCCTCAGACTGAAAGTCCAACGTTTTAACCACTAGGCTATTGCGCCCATCAAATCAAATCAAATCATGGTTCTTAGAGCCTCACCGACCACTAAGGCCATCTCAAGGCTATCGCCATATTAGCATCTAACGTCAAGTCCATTGACTGACTGATTCACATAGATCAAATCAAATCAAATTAATGGTGTTTCAAGCCTCGCTGACCACTAAGGCCATTGATTCACATGGATCAAATCAAATCAAATTATGGTGCTTAGAGCCTTCGCCGACCACAAAGGCCATCGATTCACATGGATCAAATCAAATCAAATTATGGTGCTTAGAGCCTAATAAGGACATTGATTCACATGGATCAAATCAAATCAAATTATGGTGCTTAGAGCCTAATAAGTACAGTGATTCACATGGATCAAATCAAATTAATGGTGCTTAAAGCCTTAACCGACCACTATGGCCACTGACTCACATGGATCAAATCAAATCAAATTAATTGTGTTTCAAGCCTTACCGATCAAGACCACTGATTCACAAGGATCAAATCAATTCAAATTGATGTTGCTTTGAGCCTCAATGACCAGTAAGGCCACTGAATCACATGGATCAAATCAAATTATAGTGCCTAGAGCCTCACCGACCACTATGGCCATCTCAAGGCTAATCGACACTTTAGCATCTACTTCAAGTCCACTGACTGATTGCATCACAGGGGTCAAATCAAATCAAATTATGGTCATAGAGCCTCGCTGACCACTAAGGCCATCTCAAGGCTTATTGCCATGTTAGCATCAACTTCAAGTGAAGGGTAAAAAAAGGACAATAAAAACTTAGTCACTGCTTCAAGCTTTTCAGTCAAAGTTTAAAAACCTTCCAGAGTTTAGAACATTCAAATCTGATGAAAAATGTTCACTTCTTTCAAGAAATCCATTAACATCCACGGAGGAACATGATGAAACAAAGTCTTCAGAGAATCCGCCGTGTAATGTCTGTGTCAAATGTCATGCAGAGCCCAGCAGCCAAGGAAACCATTAAGGAAAGGGCACTAACTTCTACATTATTTCTGGTCGTGTCTGCACGTAATTTGAAGGAAAAACAGTGACTCATCTGCATTTTTTCTGCATCATTTGTGGCTGCCTTCACCTCTACACTCCATCTCGCTCTCTACGATCAGCTTCAGATCCACTCTGTTTATGGATACCCAGATTCAAACACTCCACTGTTGGACGCCGTTCTTTCTCTGTCTCTGGACCTTGTATTTGGAATGAAATTCCTCTTTCGCTTCGTCAGGTCTCCGCACTCAGCTCTTTCAAGTCTGGCCTTAAAACCCACCTTTTCACAAGATAGCCTCCCTCCCCTACCTCTTCCTTGTCTTCAGTTTTCTTCAGTTTTCGAGTTATGCATGTGTGTGAATGACTGGTGTGAAAGCGCTTAGATTTGTCTCTGCACAAGATTCAGCGCTATATAAATCCTATCATTATTTATTATTATGGAAGCCTGCAGAAGCTAGAAACTCTCGGGGGTTGAATGGGTTCAAATGTTGTACACAGGTGTACACTCGTTTCACGGAAATATAACCGTCTGAGAAGGAGGGGTGGGGATGGGGGTCGGACAGAGAAACAAAACAAAATACCCCCTCCCCTCCCTCCCTCCCCATTCCCCTTGTAAAAAGCCGCACTGGAAAAAAAAAAAATCCCTCCTCACCTGTGTGCTTGCGGCGGTGAGCCATGAGGTTGGCGGAGCGGGCGAAGGAGGCGGGGCACTGGGGGCACCTGTAGGGCTTCTCGCCCGTGTGGACCCGCATGTGCTCTGTCAGCACGCTGGCTCGGGAGAAGGCTGCCCCGCACTTGTTGCACTTGTACGTGTTGTCTGTGTTGTGCCTCTGCATGTGCACCTGGGGGTTTGGAATAAGGAAGGAAGGAAGGAAGGGAGGAAGGCAAACAAACAGCAGTTGAAATCGCCGTCACTTTTTTGTTGACTGTTTGTAACACAAACCAATCTTCTCAGTTTTTATATCTGTTGCGTGTGTATGTATAAAGGGAGGCACTTGCTGCGCTTATACACGTTGTCCGTGTTGTGCCCCTGCATGTGCACCTGGGAAGAAAGGTAAACATACAGCAGTTGAAACCGCCGTTGTGTTTTTGTCGATAGTTTGTGTGGCATGAACCTACTGTTCTTAATTTCATCAGTTTTTATATATCTGTTGTGTGTATATATGTATAAAGGAAGGCGCTTGCTGCACTTGTATGTGTTGTGTCTCTGCATGTGCACTTGGGGGGGTTGGGAAGGAAGGAAGGAAGGAAGGAAGGAAAGAAGGAAGGCAAACATACAGCAGTCGAAATCGCCGTTGTGTTTTTGTTGAATGTTTGTGTGACACACGAAAGAGCATGCTGTATAAACTCATGCTTGTTACTGCTCTCTTATTGTATTGTGCCTATTTTTTTAATAGATGGGTCGACTAAATGCAACATGTCATTTCACATATGCCTCCATTGCAAAGCAAGCAAAAAAATTTGTTTAAATAGGTGCAATTCTTTATTGTGCTAAAATAGGGCATTTCCATCTTCCTTATTACATATACAAAAGGAGCGCAGTTATGATAATCCACAAGCAACAGACTTGTAAACTGATGAAATTAAGCAAAGTACAGGATACATGGATGTAAAAGACATTCACTGCTGCATCATGTGACTGGTATGGTTGGTTTAAACTTTTTGTTTGTTTGTTTTCAAGAAACAAAACAAAATACAATGCTCAATAAAGAAAACGGAAAACTAGAACACCAATAAGCCCCAGCTCACATCATGGCTCTTCCATGTGTCACAAACATGGCATTTCTCATGTGCCTCCACTGAAAAACATGCCAAAAATTTCGTTTAATTCGGTGCAATAGTTTAGGATACTAAAATAGGACATCACCTGCTTCCTTTATAAATACACATGCAACAGATGTATATATATATATAAACTGATAAAATTAAGAACAGTACAGGACACAAGAAGTGTAAAAGATGTTCATTTCAGCATCATGTGACTGGTATGTTTGGTTTAAACTTTTTCTTTTCTTTTCTAGAAACAAGACTAAATACAGCGTTTAATAAAAAATAAAAATAAAAATAAAAAAAGAAAAACAAGAGGAGCAACAAGCCTGAGCTTATATCATGCTCTTTCATGTATCACAAACATGGCATTTCTCATATGTCTCCATTGCAAAACACGATAAAATGATAGCTGACTGTCGAGTCTATAAAAAGAACAGAAATTTAATAAAAACTGTTGGTTGTAAAATAAGACTCGGAAAGAGGTGTCCAACGTTTCAGATCATAAGTCTGTCTTCAGGGACTGTGTTATCAGGAAATGACTTACTTACTTACTTATGCCCATCGCTCCCGGTGGAGCATAGGCCATTGACGACCCCTCGCCATCGCACTCTGTTCTGGGCTGTTCTGACCATTCCAGTTCAGTTGGTCCCTTGCTGCTTCAGCTCTGCCTTGGTGTCTCGCCTCCAGCTGTTGCGAGGCCGGCCTCTCTTCCTCTTTCCCTGCGGGTTCCAGGTCAGGGCTTGACGTGTGATGCTGGACACTGGCTTCCTGAGGGTGTGTCCGATCTAGCCCCAATTACTCAATCCTAGCACTCTTGTAGTTTTTTGTCATTGATGCTTCTGTAACTGGTCTTTTTTACAGGTAGGGTAGTTAACCCTACGCAAACCCCTTTATCCTCCAGGCGAGGTGGTCCTGCCTTAGTCGCCTCTTACGACATGCATGGCAGGGCAGTGGGTCAATTCTATCAGTGCCCAACCCACAGGGCTAATCAGGAAATGACAGTAGAGGTTAATGACTGAGCCAGTTTGCTGATTAATACTCACACATTTTCTCAAGCTTTTCTTTTACCTCCATTGTCATTCCCTACTAACACAGTCCCCAAAGACAGACCTTTGGTCTGAAACTTTAGACATCTCTGATCAAAAGTGAGTCTTATTTTTACAACCAAGTTTTTTTTTATATTACGAATAATACTTTCTGTATTTCAAGCAGGCTAAAAAATGAATGAAAACAGACACACACACACAAACACAAATCACTCGATCATTACCTTCAGCTTGTACTTGTTCCCAAAGGCGGCTGGGCAGACAGGGCAGCAGAAGTCATTCTCTGTGGCATGCTGGGAGCGGTGGCGGGTCAGGTGACCCAGCTGGGTGAAGGCGGCCCCGCACTGCTCGCACTGGAAGGGTCGCTCGCCTGTGTGGGTTCGACGATGCACCGCCAGGTTGGAGGAGGTGGTGAAGGCTGCTCCACACTCCTCACACTGGAACGGCTTCTCACCTGTGACCAGCACAGGTACGTACGTCACAGTGTCGCAAGAATCATGGGCTATGCATGAATGTAATGTATGTGTTGACGTTTGTTTGTGAATGTAATGTGTATATTGACGGGTTTTTTTCAGTGAATATAGTGTATGCATCAACATTTGTTAGTGAATGTAATGTGTGTATCAAAGTGGATGTCATGTGTGTATCGATGCTTGTTAATGCTGTTGCTGCACGAATCTCAGTGTATTATATCGTAAATGTGCTTTTCAAACCTGGACCCTCGATGAATGAATGTGTGAAAGTAATGCATGTGTGAACGTTTGTTTGTGAATGTAATGTGTGTATCTAAGTTTGTTAATTAATGCAACGTATGTATATCAGTATCGGTATCAGTAGCTCAAAGAGGCGTCACTGCGTTCGGCCAAATCAATATATGCTACATCACATCTGCCAAGCAGATGCCTGACCAGCAGCATAACCCAATGCGTTTAGTACGTATAGATGTTTGTTAGTGAATGTAACGTGTGTATCAATGTCTGTTAGTGAGTGTAATGAATGTATCAACATTTGTGTGTATCAACGTTTGTAAGTGAATGTAATGTGTGTATCAATGTTTGTTAGTGAATGTGATGTGTGTGTCGATGTTTGTTAGTGAATGTTATGTGTGTATCAACGTTTGTTAGTGAATATAATGTATGTATCAATGTTTGTTAGCAAATGTATGTATCAGAGTTTTGTCAGTGAATGTAATGTATCGACATTTGTTAGTGAATGTAATGCATATAATGATATATCAATATTCGATTGTAATTGTACACAGTCAAACTGTTGCTGGATATTTGTTAGTGAATGTAATCTGTGTATCCACATTTGTTAGTGAATGTAATGTAAGTGTATCAATTGTTTGTTAGTGAATGTAATGTATGAATCAACGTTTGTTAGTGAACATAATGTATGTACAGGCAATTTTTAGTGAATGTATGTATTGACCTTTGTTAGTGAATGTAGTGTGAGTATCAACATTTGTTAATGAATGTAATGAGGATATCAACATTTGTTAGCAAATGTAATGTATGTATCAACGCTTGACGTTTATCAGTGAATGTAATGTATGTATTGACATTTGTTAGTGAATGTAGTGTATGCATTGATGTTTGTTGGTCAATGTATGTATCGATGTTTGTTAATTAACGCAATGTATGAATTGACGTTTGTTAGTTGATGTGATGTATGAACTGACGTTTGTTAGTGAATGTTATGTTTGAATCGATGTTTGTTAGTATAAATCAACACTTGTTTGTTATTGTACCGCAGTCAAACTATTACTGGAATAGTTTGGTTTGCTTCATGGTTGTCGATGTATCTGCATGAGGAAGGCAGCACCCAAACTTAACATGGATAAGAAAAGAGCATTCTATGCATGGCGTTCAAACAAAAGGAAACAAATGAACCAGGTTCCTGGATTCCAGGCAACATGAGTGGGAAACACTGAAGTAGACACTGAAATGACTGTCGTGACGGGCGCAATAGCCGAGTGGTTAAAGCATTGGACTTTCAATCTGAGGATTCCGGGTTCGAATCTCGGTAACGGCGCCTAGTGGGTAAAGGGTGGTGATTTTTACGATCTCCCAGGTCAACATGTGTACAGACCTGCTTGTGCCTGAACCCCCTTCGTGTGTATACGCAAGCAGATCAAATATGCACGTTAAAGATCCTGTAATCCACGTCAGTGTTCGGTGGGTTATGGAAACAAGAACATACCCAGCATGCACACCCCCGAAAGCAGAGTATGGCTGCCTACATGGCGGGGTAAAAACGGTCATACACGTAAAAGCCCACTCGTGTGCATACAAGTGAACGTGGGAGTTGCAGCCCACGAACACAGAAGAAGAAACAGAAGAAGACTGTCGTTATGGCATGGGCGCCCGCATCATGGTCATTGAGTCAGAATCAAACACGTTATACAGATGGTCCATTTATTGTTTCTTCTTCTTCTTCTTCTTCTTCTGCTTTCCTTTGCTGCAACTGTCATATTCACTCGTATGCATGCACGAGTAGGCTTTTACGTATATACGACTGTTTTTAACTTTGCCACACTCCACCATATTAAGGGGGGTATGTGCATGCTGGGAATGTCAATGTTTCTATAACCATTACCAAATGCTGACATGGATTACCGGATCTTTAGCATGCGCATTTTTATCTTATTCGTGCGCATGCACATGAATGAGGCATGAGACAGTGAAATTATTCACATTCATAGGGGCAGAGAAATTACAGAGAAGTGACAATTATCATTCATAGTCTGAGGACGACACCAAAGTGAAAATGACTATTCACATTCCTAGTCTAAGAGAGACAAAGTGAAAATCACAATTCACATTCTTAGTCTAAGAAGAGACACCAAAGTGAAAATCAATATTCACATTCCTGGTCTAAGAAGAGACAACAAAGTGAAGATCAATATTCACACTCCTAACCTAAGAAGAGACTCCAAAGTGAAAATTACTATTCACGCTCCTAGTCTAAAAGAGACAACAAAGAGAAAATCAAGATTCACATCTTTAGTCTAAGAAGAGACTCCAAAGTGAAAATCACTATTCACATTAAAAGTCCAAAGGAGACAACAATGCAAAACTTATTCACATTCACAGTCTAAGAGAGACAGAAATTTGAAATGTGGAGTGTTGGCTCAGTGGTAAGGTGTCCGCCTAGGAAGTGAGAGAATCTGAGAGCACTGGTTCGATCCCCACAGTCGCCAGCAATTTCTCCTCTCCACTAGACCTTGAGTGGTGGTCTGAATGCTAGTCATTCAGATGAGAGGGTAAATCGAGGTCCCTTGTGGCAGCATGCACTCAGCACACGTAAAAGAACCCACGGCAACAAAAGCATTGTCCTTCGCAAAATTCTGTAGAACAATCCACTTCAATAGGAAAATAAATAAAACTGCAAGCAGGAAAAAGAAAGGGTGGTAGCAATGCGCTCTCCTTGGGGAGAACAGCCTGTATTTAAACACAGAGAAATCTGTTGTGAAGAAAAGAGTAACACAATACAATACCACACAATACAATACAATACAATACAAAATCACTATTCATATTCATAGTCTTAACTCTCTCCATACGAACGGCAAAAGAGACGACGTTAACAGCGTTTCACCCCAATTACCATCATCAAAATATTGCAAGAGGAAGGCTCTTATACTGAAGAGGTGAATGTTGACAAAGAATACCACAATTCTTACGACGGAACCTAAAGGTTGGGTCATTCAGACATCCACTGGACATTCGAGGGGTCTGTGTAGAGGAGAAGAGAGGACTGGCTATACTGAGAGCAGAGATGTAAGTGGAGTGATGGCCTAGAGGTAATGCGTCCGCCTAGGAAGTGAGAGAATCTGAGCGCGCTGGTTCGAATCACGGCTCAGCCGCCGATATTTTCTCCCCCTCCACTAGACCTTGAGTAGTGGTCTGGTTGCTAGTCATTCGGATGAGACGATAAACCGAGGTCCCATGTGCAGCATGCACTTAGCGCACATAAAAAGAACCCACGGCAACAAAAGGGTTGTTGCTGGCGAAATTTTGTAGAAAAATCCACTTCGATAGGAAAAAAACAAATAAAACTGCATGCAGGAAAAAAAAAAAAAAAAGGGTGGCGCTGTAGTGTAGCGAAGCGCTC
This sequence comes from Babylonia areolata, assembly GCA_011634625.1. Classification (NCBI taxonomy): domain Eukaryota; kingdom Metazoa; phylum Mollusca; class Gastropoda; order Neogastropoda; family Buccinidae; genus Babylonia; species Babylonia areolata. The sequence continues at coordinate 517 of JAAQRG010056333.1, read as the reverse complement.
TCCCTGGGGAGAGCAGCCCGAATTTCACACAGAGAAATCTGTTGTGATAAAAAGAAATGCAAAAGCAAACCCTTTCAAGTGTTTATAGGAACAATCAGCACATTTGGTAGAAATATTCTGAATTTGGTAGGAACACTCTAACTCACAGCCAAACCAGCAAAAGTACATTTTATCTACATGCTTAATCTACCAGGTACAGATGCTGTTTGACTGAGACACAACTTGATTTCGGCACGTTCTTGTTCCGGCAAATGATTAAGCCGACTGGTCCACTCAATGCTGTTTCAATGTTAACACGCACGCAGTTAGCTGAGCATCATCACGTGAGACCAAGGGTAGTAGTGACTGGCCCTGGCCTTGTGATTGATTGTTCTAGAGTGTCTGGGTAATGTTACGACAGGAAACCTTGTGACCATGATATGAAGTCGAAAATGAACTTGTCGGAACAATTCTGACATTGGCGTAACATCGGAACAAACTGCTATCCAGCATAACAAAATACAGTAGAAATCATAAC